>JAJTUB010000105.1:33854-68605 GCA_036971345.1 Dactylellina drechsleri | reverse complement strand
TGTTTTTTTTTATTTGAGTTATTTTATTATTTTTTATTTTTTAAAAGTCTTTTAAATGACTGATTTTTATTTATAATATTTTAATGTTTTATTTTGTATTTGATTGTTTTTTAGTTAGTTAGTTTTTTTTTATATTTTTTTTGATATTCATTTAATATTAGAAGTGTTTTTTTTTATATTAATATGTGTTTATAATAAAATTTGAAATAGTAAGATTATTAATTTTTTTTTTTTTTGGAAGAATTTTTTTTTTTTAAAGTATTATTATTAATATTTGCTTTTTAAATTTTTAAACTATAATACTACTAAAAATTTAGATGAAGTAATTTATAAAAATGTTGAAAATATTGGAACTATAGGAAATACAAAAAATATTAATTTAAAAATTATTTTATTTTATTAAATTAGTTAAATTAAGTTTAAAAAAAAGTATATAAGATTTAAAGGTTTAATTACTTTTTTAAATAGAAATATTTACTAATAGTTAAAAATAGTTTCGGAATTTGGGTCTTATATTTTTTTATCATATTTACTTATATTATATAGATGGTAATATAAATATATAGGATATTTGTATATATATAATATTTTGTTTTTATTTAAACTTTTATTTTTATTTAGTAAATAGTTATTATTTAAAATTAATTTTAAATTTACTTATTTTAGCTTTTTTTTAATCTTATAAAATTAAAAGAATGTGATACTTATTAATATGAGATTATTATTAAATAATTTTATTTTATAGTGTTTTTGATAAGTTTTTTCAACCTTTTCTTATATTTGTATTTTATTGTAAAAATTTTTTTAATAAAGATTATTAGATATACTAAGCTATATATATCAAAATAGTTAAAAAAATAGGTCTTACAATTGCAATTTTTATTACAAAACCTAATTTATTTAAAAAAAAAATAGCTACCCTACTAAAACTTATAATAGTAATACAAAAGACAGCAATAAAAGCTAAAATATATTCTTAAATATTAAATAAATAATAAATTTTTTTAAATTAATATTTATTTAATAGCTAATATCTTTTATAAAGAAAATAATTCAAAAATATTAATTTTACCAAAAACATAATGATAAACTTTTTATTTATAAAAAACTTTTTTAATATTTAACTTGTGAATTGGGTTTAACAGTAAAATCAGATTTATAATAAAATATAAAAGCCTTAAAAGTTTTACAAGTTATTACCAAACAATTTATAATTAAATTTTTAAATAGTAAAATTTTATTTGCAATAATATTTTAAATTGTTAGTATATATTTTAATTTTATTCTTCAAAAACTATTTTTATCCAAAAAAACAATATAATAACAAAAGATAGTACATTAAAACCCAATTCTGTTAGTCACATTATATTTCAAAAAAAAGACCTCAATACTATCAAAAACCTACATCAATAAAAAAATAAAGGTTAATAAATTATTCACCCCAATAAGAATATCACTACCAACAACCACATAGTCACTATAATTTCAATTGCTCATAACTAAAGAAATATATTTCTTAATTTTTAGTTTAAAAATCAAAGATATCTAATTTTTATTAGAGTGAATTTAACCCAGTTTTACAAAGAATTTGCTTATTAGTACAATAAAATATAGACTAATATTCAATTATGAAATTATCAAATTTTAAAAATAGCTATGTTGGCCGGTAAGATTTTTATTAACTAAACATTAAAAAATAGTCTTTTGTGATGAAATATATTATTTAAAGTAATAGTAATATTTTAATTAAGTCACATTTATAATTAAAAAATAATTATTATTAATGATATAATAAAATAAAATACATAACAAGCTTACTTAACTTATACTAAAAGTCTTAATACAAATTAATAATTTGATGATTTAATAAATATTGGAAATTTTAGTAAATCTCTCATTTAGCTTCCCAACACTTATTCATAAAGATATATACAATCCTACAATACCTAAAAATCCAACTATTAACCTAATTGGTTTTGTTTAATATATTGATCACAAATTTATAACAAACAGGCATATTTTTTTTTAATATATTATTAAATTTATAAATTTACATAATTAAGAATTATAATCTTATATATTTAGAATTTAAATTTAAAATAAATACATAAATATAATTTAAAATTTTTTAATTTATAATATCTTTAACTTTAGTTTTACTATATAAAAGTATAATAGTGTATAACTTTTCAACCCATTAATATGTGTTTAATAAAATTTTACTATTAACTATTTTTATTTATTTTATATTATATTTTTAATTAATAAATAAATTTTGTATAATAATATTTTTCTGCTAAAACTCAGTATTATTAAAATAAAAAAATCGAAAAAATTCCTTGGACCAAAAAAATATATTATCAAAAAAAATTTAAAAAAAATTTAAATTAAATTAGGGAGAGTTAGTATTAGTATTAAATTATCTTAAATATACTGGACGCTTGGTGGCAGTATGTTTAAAATTTTTTACTTTAACAAAAGCCAGGGAATTCATTGTCCTATACCAGTTTTCCCTATACCGTTTTTAAACACTAACTATTATATTTGCATTATTTTGTGATTTGATCCTTTTATCTATTGTATTTTCCTTATTTAATAGATCTTTTTTATAGATAACAACCTTAAGATATTTCAATTCTAACTATTTTAATTTTTTTTGTTTTTGTATTAATTAAGTGAATAATTCGGTTTGTTCTTTTTTTAATCTTTCCATTTTTTTTTCTTCTTGTTTAATTGATGATTTAACCAATTTATTATAAAAATATTAACCAAATCTATTTAAAAGTTTGAATGGTACCTACAAGAATTAGCTACACAATTCCTTCACCTATTTTGAGTATAAATAGAATAATCTTGATAACCTAATATAATTATGTAAAAATGATTGTTTTTAGCATAGTACTTATAAGAAAGAAAAGTAGGAACTTTAGATTTTTTAATATAATCAGTTAAGGTATTATAATGCTGATAGGTAGAATTCTGTTTTTAACAATATTCTACCAACATTTATACTTAATTTTAAATATATATTAATTATCTTCTTACAAGAATATTTTGAAATTTAAATTTTAAATTATTATTTTAATTTAATTATTATCTTTTTTATACATTATTTACTTATATTATCTTTACCTTATATAATTTATATAGATAGAAGTTTTATATAGAATAATAACTTATATTAAAAATATACTTATACTAAATATTAATTTTATAAAATAATCTTAATTATATAAAACTTAACTTCTATATAAACTTTTATACTTTATAAAAATAAAATTTTTATAAAAGTTATTTCTGTACAAAACTTGTTTTTTAAAAGAAGGAGATAATATCACAAATTTACAATTTTAATAGTACAATTACCTATACTCTATTTTATACTATATTATTCCTAAATTCTACTTATTATACTTCCTATATAATATCTGTTTTCTATATACTTATACTTACCTGTTCTATTCATAGACCCCTGTTACATGATCTTTATGTATTATGTGATTTGTATGCATACATGTACGTGTGTATAAGTGACTAAGCACGCTTGTATGCAAATGTAAGCAAATGAATAACTTGTATGCATACACACATATATGATTATGCAAACATTAATATTGTATAAAGCATCATTATATATATAAGACTATTGTTAAAACTAATAAATAGTTCTTACTTTTTATCAGTTAATTTAAATATAATATAGATTAATAGTTTATTATAATTTTTATTGTTGTTATATATCTTATATATCATTCTTTGATATCTTGTAGTATACATACTCCCAGTTCTGAGAACCTAGGTATCTTAGAGTGAGAGATCAGTGTTTGGTTAGACGGACTTGACCAAAGTGTAACAATAAAAAATTTTTTAAATTTGATTCAAGTTGGTTTTGGTAATTTAATATTATTATGGGAGGTGCTTTGTTGATTGTTTTTATAATTGGTAAATTTGTTATTACTATTAAAAATTAAATCATTATTATTAGGATTTTTGTTAAAATCTTCTAATAATAGTTAATATTTTTTACCTTTATTCTTAGGGACAAACTTAAAATATATCTTACTTTTATATAATAATTCTAATTGGTTTGGTTCTGATAATTTAAAATCTTTATTTTTGTTTATGAAAATTTGTTTTTTAGTTGTTGTATAAGTTTTAGTATGAGTGTAGGTAGCTATTATAATCTACTCTAATATTTATATTACAACTTCTAAATTTCTTAAATATCTGGAGTTATTTATAAATATAATATTTATAAATTCTTTTTTAGATTTTTTTGTTAGTATAGTTAGCTTTTATTAACTTAAATACTGGTGTTAATGTATAATTTATCATTTTTCCAAAAGATGTTGTTCTTTTTGTTTAGTAAATTTATGGTTAGTTCTAGTTTAAATAAAGGTAATACTTTTTTTAATTATTTTTTAAAATATTCATTAATTTAATTAATTTAATAAACAATTGGTTTGTAATAATATTGTAATATGTTGTGAAAAAGTGCGCAGTCTTCTTTGTTGTCTGTTATCTCATATTCCAATATAATAAAATCTTCAAAATCGAATTCCATTATCAACATACATATGCTTCTCCGTCAAATCTAAATAAAATCAATCAAAATATTACACTTTGGTTAAGTTTGTCTAACCAAATACTGATCTCTCACTCTAAAATACCTAGATTCTCAGATCTGGGAGTATGTATACTACAAAATATCAAAGAATAATATATAAAATATATAACAACAATAAAAATTATAATAAACTATAAATCTGTATTATAATTAAGTTAACCAATAAAGAGTAAAAACTATTCATCAGTCCTAACGATAGTCTTATATACATAATAATACTTCATACAAATGTCAATACTCACAAAATCGCATGTACATGTATACGTACAAGTCAGTCGTCTGCTCGCATCTACATACAAGCATGCATGCTCGCTTTATACACATGTGTGTGTATGTGTCATGCTGCGCATGATATATGGTTCTCGAGGCGGTTCTTAGCCACCCTCGAGCCGTTGAGGCGGTGCCACCTTGAGGTGGCAAATTACCACACCCTCAACGTAATATACAATTGCGACCAATCTCGCTATGAGAACATCGATTGGTCTAGGGAGTATGGATAAGCGCTCATCAATAGGACAATCTATTGATGAGAGCTTTCCAGTTTAGATCCATAGACTGGGGCATTGATAGACCCAGTTACGAGTCGGGAGACTTAGGGAGGCATAGAAGTATGAGACTAGTCAGCTAGCTATACCAATTAATCTCAAAAAATATAAACAATTATATTAAGTGTTTTGATGGGAATCAAGGTTACAAAAGAGCTCATAAATAGAGTTCATCTTGGGCACTTACCATCAAAAAATATCAGCTAAGCTAGGTAAGTATTGGAAATCATAGAACCATCTGGATTAGTATAATATACTATAGTTTTGTGTATATAAACCACTTATTTAGTTGTTGTTTGGAATTGATATTGGATAATCTATTTTTTAATTTACTTAGCCATTTAGTTATTACTTGATAGCAAAATCACTTCCCTTTACAGCGTACTAAGTGCCACCACAAGTTCTATCTCGAACCGCATCGAGAGCACTAGGCTCGTGCGGTTTCACAGTATGCATATAAATCACGTAATACATGGATGCTATATAACAGAAATCTTCCTTGAGTAGAACAGGTAAGTACAAGTTCATGAACAATAAGTATTATGCGGTAAGCAGAGCTGAGAACAATACAGCGTAGAACAGGGTACAGGTAGTTTGTACTGTCAAGACCGTAGGTCTGTGACATTATCAAAATTTTTATTAGAGCTTGTATCCGGGTCCCATTTGCGTGCCCATTTTTTGTGTTGCCCATACAAAAAATGGCGCCATTCGACAAAATTGTTGCATTTTTATATGGGGACAACACACGAACCGGGCACAAACGGGTACCCGTTTGCAAGGTCTAATTTTTATTAATTTAATAAAATTATTTAAATATTAATTTAAATATAATTATAATATATAAATCTTTATAATTAAATTATATAATTAATTAATCTATTAATTTTTAAAAAAATTATAATTATTAAAAATATATATTTAAAAAAGTAATTAATAATAATTTTAAATATTTTTTATTATAAATAAATTATTATAATAATAAAGCTTAATAATTATAAAAAATTTATTAATTTTATAGATATAAATTAATATTTAATATAAAATCTTATCCCAAATATTACCCTTATTAAATATATTTTATAATTATTAAACATAAATAAAATCAGTTAAACCTTATAAATTAATAATATAATTAAATAGATTATTTTAATATGAACTAAACTGCTTTTTACATAAATGTATGATAATATTTGTCTCTTCAATAACGCAAGTGATGGAAATCTCAACATTTTCTGTTATCTCGCTAGTGTATTCAGTGTGGCTGTAACCGGGCGCGGGGAAAGGGATATCAGGAAGCCTTACGCAAGCGCTCGAGTTGGCCCCAATGTCGCTGCTTCGGTCGGAAAGCAGATTTGAACCATTCGCTTTAGTAATTGCGCGGCCTTGATTAAAAGAAGTTTTCAAATAATTATTAAAAAAAATAACCTTTCTATCTATAATAATATATAAGGAAATTTAACTTAACATATTTAATAATTCTTTAAATAAGATAATTATCAGAATATCCTCACCTTCGAGCCTTTTAAGAGAATGCCCGTTCATATATTCCTCCATAACAACACCAGGAGCCATTGTGGAATATAATTAAAATAATTGATGATATACAAAGGGTAAAGGATTATTAATGGCTATAAGACAGATCGCGGAGTGTCAAAACTATTAAACTGGAAAGTTGTTTTGTATGTTTTGTGGAGATTGAAAAGCAAATTGCTAAGTAATGGTCTCAACTAAGAGATCAAGATATTGGCGCGACAAAAAGTTAGTAATATTAATTTAGCAGCTGTGAGAAAAGGCTGTGAGTAAGGCGTGTGAGGGAGAAAACTCGTGGTTAAGGAGGTAAGTGGAAATTCCAACCAGTCTGATAGCAGCTTGGTGAGATCTTTATATAAACTTTTATAATTCGAGTTCGCACAATTCGAAATCTGAATTTTCGAGTGAATTTTTCTTTTTAATCCGCATTGTCGGTCGCTCCCTCTTCCTGGGGCTGAAAGCACAAAATCTGTTAGGCAATCTCGGTGACTATTGTTAGATTCTGTCGACCGATTCCGAGTGCGATTCCTCAATCCTAGTCTTCAGCTTGAGAGGCGTGTTGTATTCCGCAATGCTTTCCCAAAAGTGAATTTGGCCCCGCGTCTGCCGTTCTATCCGGCTGATAAGAGAGTGTTTCGACGCCACGGGACCGCCTGCACGGCAAACCCATTGTCCCGCTCATCGAAAGTTATATAGTGTGCCAATCAATTTCGCTCTCGCCTCTGCGGTTCTGGGGTCCCCTCACGAGCTCACTGTTGCTGAATATATCGAGAACCCGAGTGCCCTTGCCATGCAAACGGCCTTTCTTTCCTAAAAAATGATTTCCACCGCATGAATGCGGCATTCCAGCCAAATCCTGCCCTTGTGTCGGGTAAACCCACCTGTGGTGATAAAAAGAGCATCTCCTAATTTCTTTCTGGGGGGATTGGCGTTGTGTAGCGTCACTCTGATTGGGCGCGCACTTCGGAATATGCAATGGCGCACCCCAGCTGCCGCTTAAATAAGGGGATTTACTTTTTGCCCAGGCTCAGCTGAAAAGAAGTGGCTGTTGATAATTGACAGCCTTTATCTTGCTTCGAATGCTCCCTTGACGCCCACTAGCTTCCTTTGGATGCCACGCGAGGCAATTTCGGGCGGAGGTGGTGTGCACTAGTCTCGGTAACTGTCCCTGAGACGTCTACCCACAGCACTAGTACGGCTCGGACCTTAATTGCTCTGAAAAAAAAGGACGGAAAAAGACTAGATTCATCTGTAAAGAGGATGCGCAAGCTGAATTAGTTTCGTCTACTCAACCAAAACGGTATTCTCCGAGTCCGAGCTCTGCATTGATATCCTTCCTCTACTCACGAGGACATTTATCGCTGCAAAGGAAGTCTACCTGATAAAATTTAGCTAGAGGTCTAGCTTGAAGGAATTTATGTTACTATTAGATTACTGATGAGGCCAAATTCTCCAAAACAATATCGATTTCTCAGATGATGTCTCATGAAAGGTCCTAGGGATACCTCCCGGGAGCGTAAAATAATGCAGGTACTTTTTTGTATGATATATTATCAATCGTGGCATGAATACCAATTATGTGGCAAATTACACCAATGCTCATCAAATCGCTGCTGCACAAAATTCCTTTCAAGAGATTCTAACGCCACCACATTTATTACAAATAGAGTTTTTAACCCAGAGAACGTGTTGCAGAGTGCCTGACGCGAATCTAGCCTTCACGCAGACTCCTTTTCGATAATTTTTCTTTTCGAGCGGGGTCGGTCGGTGCTGTAGGGCGGTTGTGGAAAGAGTGATAGTATTGTTCTGGATCCGGGTATAGGGAATCTCGAAACCAAACCATCCCAAAGGTGCGATATATACATTTATTTTCAAATAGAACACAGAGCTATGAATACAACCGTAATCATAAATATCCAGCTCTTAAACCCACGTCTAACAGTTTCCAGGATAACAGAGATCCTTGTTATTCCTGTTCCAATTCTGTTGCCACCAGTTCTGGCCACCGCCGTCTCCTAGAAGCGTGAAGTGGCAGTTCCCGCCATTTGGGTTGCACCAAAAGATGTCGCAAGGATTTCCTGGTCTCATACGCACCCCAAGATAACCCTTTGCATGATCCCAGCCGACTCCGTTAATTGTGTTTCTAGTGCAAGCAACGACGATGGGCCAATTTGCTTTATTTGAATTTTGTGACTTGAAGTTATCGAGGAGGCCGGTAGGAGAGTTGGCACGATACTCGGCGCTAACGCCCATGGCAAATGCCACGCCGGTGGCGAGGAGAGAGGTAATCTTTATTTTAATAAATTATAAAATGGAACGAATACAGAATATTTTATGATTGGTTTGATGATGATTTTGATAGTGATACCAAGGTGCTTAAATTAGTCTTTATATACAAGTTCCTAACTCCAAAGACTTGTGAGGAAAGACCCAACGGAAGACAACATCATTATTACTGCCCGATTGAAACTAGAATTTCGAATTATCTCGTACATCTCGTATTTGTGATACAAAGATACGATATTGACTTTCCTTAGATATATCGGCATTGTAGATACGACTGCATTAGCCGTTGACAAAATGGCCACAGGTGGCAAGTAGAAATAGCCCACTTTACCTCTACCTTCTCCGATGCGATTGGATAAAATGTACAAATATTCTTACCAAATGTGTAGTTGTACATGAGATTGCATAGATCTAAGATACGAGCCTCTTGAAGATCGAGCCTGGGATCGAAGTCTATACGAGTACACCAGGAACGCTAGCGAATGTCTCAAAACAAGCTTCCTGTTTGAACATCGGGGGGTGAGCCGCACCTGTGTAACCCAACCAATTTAGCAAGTGGTTCGTCTTTCGATAAACGAGAAATGGTTCATGCCGAACACCCGGATGTCCCTGGTGTTATAGTAGGAATTATGATAAGTTTTAATTCTCAGTTTTTTGACGGGGCTTCCAATTCTACGGAAACCTCGAGATGAGATCTTTTGAAAGAATCTACTCGGGTATTTCTTAGAATGCTTGAGCTCACGAGATAGGAAGAAGACGGGAAAATCTGAAATGGGGTGTTAAGCCGAGCCCGATTGCAGGCGGACTTGCGAATATTTTTAGGCCATTTGCCTAGACACGCAATTAACTTGAAGCGATCCCGACGGCGTCAGCGATACGCAGTTCGTTTCACGGAAGACCTTCCCTGAAAGAATTGGAGGCATTTTTACCATACAAGCTGGAGCAATGCAGGACCGATACACTGAACAAGGCTCCTAGGGCTGGGAAGCGGAGATTGGTTCGCGAGCCGATTCTGCAGGAATACTATTATAGCCACAATGCGCAATGGATTTTACCAGTCGCAATCGGAGTCTCAGTCGCAACTAAAGTCTCAATCGCAATCGCTATCGCAATCTCAGTTGCATTTACTGATGTCATGCGCATGCGTGAATTAATTGCGCTTGTGCGACGATATATACTAAAATTATAGGCCGCAAATTCTCCCCAGGCCCGTTCGCCGCAAGCGATACCTTCTGTGACTTCATCCGTCGCAGATCCTACAATGATTAAAAAAAAAAAAGTGGGAATAACTCAGAAGCCGCATCGTTGAAGCTGCTGATCAAAAAGGCAAAAAAAAGAACCGATGATCGGTTGTATGGTCACTACGAGGGTCGAACTCGCGACCTGATTTGATGTTAGTGATATGGTGTTGAATGGTGAACTGAAGATGTATTTACCTTGGTGTTATTAGCACCACGCTCTAACCAACTGAGCTAAGCGACCAGCTAATTGATGTGTTCGTCGACGGAATAGCTCATTATAATAGTACTAGGTTATTTCCGAGTAAATTGGGTGGGAATGCTCTGACCGGCTTATGAGACGGCCGCATCTACAAAGAGAAAATGCACTGGAATACACTTTACAGTGGGTCCGCCTTAGTACCTTCTTTTTTAGAGTGACCGACAACCTCCGTCAATGCATGCGGTATATCTACATCATCTTGCAGATAACAGTACACCCGCCACGAGCCGCGCCCACGTGACCGTATTGAAAAAAGAAGGCATTTGTACAGCACAGTCTATCATCCTAATACAATAAAGAGGGCCGAGCCAAGATAACAGGAGAGATGTTTAAACGCTAACGGATAGTTGGTATACGTAGTACTTAAGTACTGAAATATTTTTAAAGAAGCCGAATCGGCCCTAGTCTCAAATGCTACACGCGGCGCCTACATCATTTGATTGACTGTGATCCACTAGTCAATCGATTTTTTTAATTGAGTCTTTATTGGCCATCAGGTAGTTATTCCAGAGCGGCTATGGACTCTATGAAAATCAAAAGCGTGTTAACCGACGGATGCATACTATGAGGCTATTGGCAGGACACTCAAACATGACTCAATTCCCCATCCGCCCACTATAACCAGGGCTACGTCCGGTCTTCGCATCTGTATCGGATGGAGCTTGACAAGGAGGATACTATTGATGGGTTGTCAACACTACAGTTGCTGGGACTGGTATATACTTCTGTATTTTCTCAGGCTCGCCAACTAGTAGCAACAACATATTTTGGCCAGGTCTCGAAGGAATCTTCTATTTAATTGTGGTGTAACTCACGTCCGCTAGCAGAGAAGCCCTATGAGGTGTTCAAGTGACCATAGCTTCGAATTTGCGCATCCCATTCAAGATAGAATTTGGTTTAGTAGGATACTAAGTCATTATTATGGGTTTAGATTGTATTATTATGATATACCCCGTTAGTTAGTTTTCTTTCTTTCTCCATCCTGTATCACTAGCACAATCAAATATACAAGATCAAATCCCAATATCATCAGTTTCCGTCCCAGCCCAATCACGAGTGTTAATTGGTTTTGTCCATCAGCTTTGAGCTCTCCTCTTTTTCAGTCGGGTATTGTTTTAAGACTTTTCAGTGTGGTTCCAGTGGTCTCTAAAAGGGAGCACGTTTCTTCCTACCAGGCAGAGATAAAAAGAAGGTCTCGAAGAAAAAAAAAGAAGCACCGATTGTATGGTCACTACGAGGGTCGAACTCGCGACCTGATTTGATGTTAGTGATATGGTGTTGAATGGTGAACTGAAGAGTTGTATTTACCTTGGCGTTATTAGCACCACGCTCTAACCAACTGAGCTAAGCGACCTGCTATTTGATGGATAACCGAGGACAGAAAACATATCACAAAGCAATTCAAATTGAGGGATTTGGGCCGAACTGCTTTGCAAACATATCTATCCTATAAATGGAAATTATTGAAGTGTTCCGGTACCAGCGTATTAAATTTGATTTAAAAGTTAACAAAATTTTTTTACAAAAATATGCTATGATCTAAAGAGAACCAATACCGCACCTAGCACCGGAGAACTTGGGGGATAAGCGCAATGCAATCCACGGAGTCAATTTTCAAGCGTAGTTACGTGCCAGCCTAGTCTTGTATATATATTATTAACGCTTTGGCAGCATGTCAACCAGGATCAATGCGAATCTTTTACATCCGCAGTATATCCGGCTTTTGTATTTTGAGCTCTCTCAGGAGGTATCCAGCGCCGTTTTCGGTCACCAGCTTCATGGATATTATAACCTTCGAGGAAATCCACAAATGTGTTCATTTTAAATATCTCTAAGGTACCGTAGCTGTGGAGCCAAAAATCGAAAGATTTACCATAAGTATCAGTACCTGTTAATCGTAGACCTAACCGAGACGCAGGATCAGTAGGAAGGCTGTTCGCGGCGTAGCAGTTTGTATGGGAACCAGAAAGCAGGTCACACTGAACGTGTATTTTTGTTCCGGCGTCCAAATGAACTAGTCTGCGACTTATAGAAAAGTTCCAATGAGATATAGAAAATACTTGTCTCCATTCACAGCGCAAAATATTAACTTCTCTTCCGAGTAGAGTCTTTTGGGCCGACTTTTGGCGACAAGTTCTCGCTCTTGTATAATGAGCTGTACTGACCTTCAAACTGTATAGCTCTCTTAGTACCAAGTTCGGAGAGTATTTTAACTGATAAAAATTATGACGAAGGCTTGAGTAGTATGCTTGGACTGCCGGATCGCGAGTATGGTAGATACTGCTAGACAGCTCATCTTGAACCCTACAACCGTGGGTGCTTTGGTGAAGCGGGAGTGCGATATTTAAATGCCCACCCGCATGAGGGGAGATGGTACCTGTTGGCAAATATATCTTGAGTGCGTTTCTCGTGAGAGTTTGAAGCATTAGGCAACACCACATTTCCATCAAATTGAGAAGCAAGGGATTTGCATCGGTTGGCACAATCGCAAGGAATACAAACATCTCTTCAACAGCAAAATCTTCACCTGCGAGCCCTAAATCCCATATGTAGTAATGCAAGCTCCGATGTTTCGCCCTATACTTTGGATCGCGATGATTGGCCAGTCGTTGCGATAACTGCATACTCTGACCGACGTAAAGATAGAAGCACCTTGGTTGTTTTATCTGCCAAAGAAGGTGAAGGTAAATTCCACTCTCGCCTGGACAAAAACCGATTTCCAGCAAACTATCGATTTGTTAGTAACCAAGAACCAAGATCTGGTCCGTAACTTACTTTTCGCGGGTGCATTTCGTTTGGCACAGAGCCTCCCATGCCTTAGGCCTTAAAAGCCCTGTCATTAGATCCATGAGATCTTCACGAGAATATGAATTCAAGTAATCGAAGTATCTGTCAGCATGTAGTTCCACTACCATGTCGAGCATGAAATGTAGGGTATTTAGAGGGTGCGACACAGTTAAGACACCGCTATCTTGTGTGAATATGCCCTCATCTTGCAACCATGGCCTAATATTTGCACTTCGCAGACTCAAGAGCTCATTGGCCCACCTTTCTTGGCAAAACAAATCCTCCGTTTCAGCTTCAGTCTCTATTTCTAGTACCGCTGACCGCTCTGGTCTAAATGATTTGGGATCTGATAAATCATCAGCGGGATCACTCTCGTCGCTGCTGTAGCTGCCATATTCTCTCCAGCCACCTGCCATAGCAATTGGAGCATTTTTTTCACCGTTTAGATGAATCTGCTTGGTTTCCATGATATTATTATTTCCTTGAGTCGATAGCTGCTAATTTCATAAAATAATATTCAAGATATTAGATTATATAACTTATCAAGATACATTCGAGCAGTTGGAAAGACCTACGTTGCTGAACCCGGATCTGGATACGCAAATTTACAGGAGGAAGGGCGTGCTAATACCGTAGCAACGCCGGACTTATTTTGAATTTGAGTTTCTTAGTGGAGGAGTCGTGTTGATTGTATGTATACCAATATTCTAATCTGTATGATCGCATGAATATTTTGACACCGGGCGCATTTAAAGCATTGACCTGATGGCAACTTGGTAGATGCTTGACAAAGTCTGGTTTCATAAACAGAAAAGTCTGGCCTCGCCCGGGAAACTCCATAAACGCATCCACAGAAGCTTGCAATGAATACTTGCGTAGTTAAATTCGCAACACAATATACTGTATTCCAAGAACGCTAGGTGAATATGTTTCTCCAAACTTCTTTTAGTTGGCAAAGCACCAAAAAAGTAGGTGTACTTGATGACGCTGTGCGGCTGGGTCCAAAGATATCAGTAGTAACAAGAGTGTTATGACCAATGCTCTTCAAGCAACAATGCTTGTAATGGTACGCATAAACTGTACTTGAATCGCTCTCAAAGGTTCAATCATCAGCAAATGATAATAATGAGGCATCACCATAGACGCTCACAAGACATTGGAAACACAGAAACATCAGTCCCAGCTTCAGACTCAACAATCGAAGGACAGATGCTCTTAGAGATGCATACGAGGAAGCCTCAGGCGAATTTTGTTTTAACAAGAGTTCCGCATAGAAACTAAAACACAATTTTCCGCTCTCATGAAGAGTCACTGGAAACAGACTACAGTTGTTCAAACTAATATAATCTAGGTACTATGGCTTTATCGAATAATCCCTCCTTACATGACTTGAATTCACGCAAATAAAATACCTCTTATTTTCGATACAAACAATGATCGTACCTTCAAATTAACACAAGGAGAAACTACAGTGATCAGTGTATCTTAGCTCTTTTCTCTTGTCATACAGATCTTGAATATGGCATATTGTCAGCTTTTTTATATTATTTAAAGTATTTTCTATTTGAAGAATTAATTCTTTTAAAATTGGTGTTAAGATATGATTTGTCTATTTAGTATTTTTTGGGTACTTTGGAAATATTTGTATATAGGGTAATATTGTAATATTGAATTTAAGGTTGTCTGGAACTCTATTGCTTATATTTTGAATAGAATTTTATATTATTTGTTTAATAATTGTAATATTTTGTAAAATAAGGTTCTCAAGTTTATCAAAAATTTTCTTATTTATAAGGGATTTTTGGATTTAATTAATAACTTTGCTACGGGCCCTAGAACTTACAAATAATTAGTAAAATATATGCTATGTCCTAAACTTTTAAACTTAAATACCTTTGATATCTTTTATCGTCTGATATATCTTAATTATTAACATTTGTAAATGGTCTAGTTGAAGAAACGTTCTTATAGTGAACTTAAAAGTAGTGTTTAAAAACGGTGCGGGGAAAACCGGTACGGGACGGTGAATTCCCCGGCTTTTGCCGGGGCGAAAAATTTTAAATATATCACCACCAAACATCCAGTGTATTTAAGATAATTTGATACCAATACCAATTCTCCCCAATTTAATTCAAATTTTTTTTAGATTTTTTTCAATAGCATATTTTTTCATCAGCAAAAAATCTGAACCCCCCAGAGGTCATTGTGTGGAGCACGGGAGGCTAACAGGGATGTAAGGAGGTTATTATATGACAATGGGAGGCCGACATCAATCTTGGCATACCCCATCAAAACTTTAAAGTAATTAGCTGTGAACATCCACCTCTTAAAATTTAATATAGCTTTTTTATAATATTAAATTAATATAAGCCCTTTTTTAATTTTTTATTATTTTTTATTTTTTTTCTTATATTATACTTTTTTAGAATATTTTAGTTTTTTTATAAATATACTTTATCTAACATAATAAAATTAAAAAATAATAAATATAAAAATAATAATCAATATTAAGATGATATATCTAATTTTGAGTTATTATATCTAAAATTTATAATACAAATAATAGTTTTTATTAAATTATTAATATTAACTAATAATTTAAGAAAATATTAGTATACTAAATTAGCTACTAATCTTAATTATAAAAAAATTATAAAAAAAAAATTAACAAAATCTTAATTAAAGCCTATAAGCCCTCTAATATTTTCAATTAATTTTATAAAAATTCTTTTATTTAGAAAAAAATTTAATAAAAATTTATTATCTAAATATAAAAATCTAATTTTTAAAAAATAAAAATCTGATTTTTTTTTTTTTAATAATTTTATAATAAAATTTGGCTAAATGTTTTTTAGATGAAAGTATATATTTAGAGTCTGGTAAAAAATATTAGATTAAATTTAATATTTATTAAAATTATTTATAAATTCTTTTTTTTTGTAGTTTATATGTTATAATTATAAGTTAACACTAGTCAGATATGTTATTATATTAAAAATTTTTATTTATATTTAGTAAGTATTATTAGAAATATTGTATTAAATATATATAGTTTAAACTATCTTGATACTAGTATTTAATCAGATAAAATTAAAATTTTATTAGATATTAAGTTGTTAAAATATTTTATGAAAGAAGAAATTATAATTAGTTTTTTTGTTAATAGATATTTATAATTTATTAACAGATACTTATAAGTTTTTTTTATATATTTAATAATTTTAAAAATTCTAATCTATCAATATTAAAATTTGCAAAAAGGAAGAGAAATTAAAGAATTAAATTTTATAAAAAAACTAAATTTTAGAATTTTAGCATAAACTACTGCATATATTTAAATTATATTAAAATTATAAAAAAAAAATATTTATAATTAAGACTCGATTAATTTTAAAATTGTAGATAATTATGATAAGACTTCTAACATCCATTACAACATTTTTATAATTAATTAGAATTTAGTAATTTTTAATAACTTATATATTAATATAATTAGTTAGGTCTAGGAGAAACTAGTATCATACTACCAAAATTTTATATAATTTTATATTAATATATTATTAAGTAAATTATTTAGAATTTGAACTCTTTAAAATTTTATACTAGTAGGTAATAGTAAAGAGAAAGAATTAGATTTATTATTGAAAAAATGAGAGGAGATTAAAAGTGTTTAATAAAAATTTTTATTTATTTTTTTTTATTTTAATATATAACTTTAGATATATAGATAATTATAATAATTTTTTTTTTCTTAAAATTTGATTAGATGCCAAAAAGCAACTATAGGATTATAAAAAAGTGTAATTAAATACCAAAAATTATACATAAGATTAGATATTATTAATTTTTTGTAACTTCTTGTAGCTGGCGGGATAACTCCAGGATATAAAAGATTGTTAAGCCATCCAAGCCATCTGATGGCTCGGATGTCAACAAATTTTTTTGCCGATGTTTATAAATTATTTTACCTATTAAATTTATTAATAAATATAATAAAAATTAAATTTAAATATTATATATTTAAAATTTAAGTATAAACATTAACTTTTATTATTACTCTTCTTACTACTATAATAAAAACTCTTGCTAATATTTTTAATTTTTTTTTTTTAAATATAAACAATTTAGCAATAAAAATTGCAATTAATTTAATAATTTTTTTAATTATTTTAATAATATATAAAATATAAATATAGATATTTAAAAAAAAATTAAATAGTCAATAAATACAAATACAAAAAAAAATTAAATAAGTAAACCAAGTAAAATATAATAAAATATCCTATTATTTAATAATAGTTTTATATTAATAAACAAAATATTTCTTAATTTTAGTAAAATTAGAAAATAGTTATAAAAAATAAATTTAAAATTAATTTAATCATATATTCAAATTATATAATAAGAATTTAAATAAAGATAAAATCTAAAATAAGATTTTATATAAATATAAATACATTGGTTGTTTATATTATCATCTATATGATATAATTAAATATGACAAAAACTTGAATATATAAGGTTTAAATTTTAAAATTATTTTTAAAATATTAATAAATATTTTTATTTTATAAGAAAATTAAATTTTTTATCTTTTGTTTTTTTTTATTTATCTTAATTAAATTAATTTAGTAAATTAAAATAAGATTTTAATTAATATTTTTTTATTTCCAATATTTTTTATATTTTTAATTTTTAATATTTTTTTTTTTTTTGTTTGTTGCTTGCTAAACTCAAAGTCATACCATTATTAAAAAAAATAAAGAAAAAGTAATTAGTAATATTATATTAGAAAAAATAAATTTATTTAAAAAAAAAAAAAATTAATAATCTTTTTTAAATAAATATTATTATAAAAGTATATTAACATATTAAAAAAACTCTTCTAATATTAAATGAATATTAGAAAAGATATAAAGAAAAATTAATTAATTAAAAAATAATTAAATATAAGCTAAAATATTAGAATTGTAAGAATCGACACAACAGATACAAGGTATCAAGGTAATACCAGCTTATGTCACAAAATTCTAGGATAGATAGATGTATATGTTCAAATTATTACTTAAATTGTTGCTTGACTTCTTAATTACATAATAACAGAATTACAAATATTAAATAAATACATAATTTATATGGAGAAGGATATAAACTTGTGAATTAAATAAAGAAGATAACTTATAAACTAGATAAAGAAAATAACTTATAAACTAAACAAAGGAGATAACTTGTAAACTAAACAAAGAAAATAATTTGTGAACTAGATAAAGGAGATAATTTGTGAATTGGACAAAGGAGATAACTTATGAACTGGATAAAGAAGATAATTTGTAAGTTGGATAATAGAGATAACTTATGAATTGGATATTTTTATTTTTGTTTTGGATTGTGTTATTCTTATTGTGTTTTTTTAACTCATAAAATCGCGTGAATGTTTCCTACTGTTATATGTAAAGTATTGTTAACATCTATGATTTTTTGTTGTAATTTATTATGTTGTTTGAGCTTTGTTATAAGATCCCCTTTTTTAGTATTAACATCCCATCAATACTCTACTCGAATATCTAGGATTTTCTTAGGTCCTTTTCTACATCAATATTGTTTGCTAATCTTAGGTGGTATTAGGCCTCGATAACAACTTTTTTTTAGGATTCCCAGAATAGGTTCTTGTTCCTTTTCCAGCAATATATCTGGAGTTAATTTTTTTTTGGGTTTTGGATTATCTGGACTTTCTAATTCATTTTCTGAATCAAATTGGATAAGTGGTGTTTTTACTTCTTTTCGTTCCTGATATTCTTGATATTTTTTAGGATGTTTTTACTGCATAACTACTAGCTCCTAGTTAATGACTTTGGACTTTGTTTTACAGAGTGCAATTTTTAGTTTCCAGATTTCTTATTAAAAGGCATTATACCTTAAATCCCACCAAATACTATTCTAAATTTCTAGTAAATTCTTTTTAAAGTCGGGGTCTATAACAAAAATAAAATACCCAAAAAATTCAAATTTATAAGATAAAGAGGAGGAAATTTCTTCACTATCAAAATAAAATATTGATAATTGTGGTTTCAAAATACTAATTAACTCAATTATTAAACTAATAAAATTTTGAATATCAAATAAAGTAGCAGATTCTACATTGTCAAATAAATCTTAATATTGAATGGTAAAATCAATTGGTGTAGCTACTATGAATCGTACAAGCCATTCTAGTGCAGAAATCTCAAATTACAGATGTTTTTTGTTTGTTAGAACCTGGTTTATCAGGATGTTTCTCATAAAAAATTCGAAGAAATCATCCCAAGTGTTTGACATAACTAACTAACTCCCAAATTAATTTATTATATCCCTTCCAACAGACATAATATTCAAACTAATTATTCTGTTTTTGGGAATCAAATAATTCTAAGACTTTATATAGTGCATTGCCATCTTTATCAATAGTGATTGGTGGGGGTCGTTCTTCCTAGTTCTAATTCGAAAAAACATCATTCCTAGAATGTTATAGTAGATTAATATAAAAAATTAGGTAAATTCTCATTGAAAAAAAAAAATCAAGTTTATATACTCTATTTCCCACGGACTTAAGGATTCAAAAAGACCCTTTATTTTTATTGGATAGTTTTAAACACGGCCTAATAACTAAAATATTACACATATCTAGCCAAACTTCATCACTTTTTTTATAATTGATAACAGGCTTTCTTTTCTTGTTAACTTACTCCTACTGTATTTGTGTGGTGCAACTAATTTCAATTTTAAAAAAATCTTATAATTCCATCATTTTTGCTATAAAGTTAAAGGCTTGTACATTTTGGAAAAACATTTTTTTGTTAATGGTTATCATTTTGGGGTTCCAACTGTAATTAGCTGTAAATGGTGAGATTCCTATGATTTCTGAGATTTTGTTGTTATAGCAATATTTGGCTAGTGGTAATTATTTTATCTAATTGTCTTGTTAATAATTAACATAAGCTCGGAGATATTATTTGATGATGGAGTTGATGTGTTTGGTTTATTTGTCAATTTGTGGGTGATGTGTTGTATTTAATCTATAATAGATTCTTAATTTCTTATTAATTTTATTTTAGAAGTCGTTTAGAAAGTTAGTATTTCTATCTGATATAGCTTTTTTTGGTAGTCCATAAAATTTCCACACATCTTGTAAAAATATTTCTGCCAGTTCTTCGGCATTAAGTCTTTTACTAGTAAATAATAAATAAATTATTTTGGATAATCTACACACAGTTACTAATATCACATCATATTTTCCTTACTAGAGCAGTTCTGTGATAAAATCAAACAAGATACTACTCCAGTTTCTTTCTGGGATTTGTAGTGATTATAACAGTTTTTGGGGTGTGCTCTGCAAAACTTTCGTTTTGTGGTATATGTAATAGTTGTTGATATATTTATCAATGTTTTTTTTGATTTTTTTTTATATGTATTCTCTTTGTACGAGTTCTAGAGTTTTTACTTTTTTAGGGTGTTTAACGGTTAAATAGTCGTAATATTCTAACAATATTTTAGTTTGTATTTTATTATTCTATAGCACTATTTTTTTTGTGTTATAGAATAATTGTCTGTTATGTTTTTTGAATTTGGAGATTTTTACTTCAAAATATCTATTTTCACCTTTTCTAAGTATTTGCAGGATACTTTAGATATTTTCGTCTTTTTTACACGTTGCTTCCTAGTCAAGTTGTATTGTTAAGGTGCCTATCTGTTGGATTTTTTCGGGTAAAATGAGTATTCTAATTTGGTTTCTAATTTTTTTATCTTCCTTTCCTAAAAAAAGGTCTCTCGACCTTCTTGTTAAAACATCAACTTTAGTATTAATTTTTTCAGAAACAAATATTATTTTATAGTTGAATCGTAACATGTATTCCATCCATCTTACTTATCTTTATCTTAGTTTCTGTTTTGTCATAAAATATTCAAAGTTCTTGTAATCTGTAAGAATATGGATTTATGTGGGTATACTCATTAGATATTGTTTCTAGTTTTGTAATGTTTGGATAATTGATAATAACTTTTTATCATGAATATCATAGTTATGTTTAGCAAATAACATTTTCTTTAATTGGTAAGTTACTAGATACCATAGTTTGTTTTTGTATTTCTGAGATAAGATTGCGGCGCAGATGAAGTTTAACGCGTCTGTTTCAATCTTGGTTTTTAATTTCGGGTTTTAATGTTTTAAGATAGGTTCTAATATAAAAGCTTTTTAAAAAGTTTTGAATGTTCTTTTTTCTTTGTCTTCCCAATAAAATAGTTGATTTTTTTTTGTGAGGTTATACAATGGTTTCACTATTTTAGCATAGTCTTTGATGAATCTTCAATAGAAATTCGCGAATTTGAGGAATGATTGAACTACTTTAACAACCCCAAAGCCTTCCTTTGGTTCTTCTTAGTCAAGAATATTTTGTATTTTTCCAAAATCCATTCTAATTCCGTTGCTTTCTACGATATATCCCAAGAATTCAATTTCCTTTGTGAAGAATTCATATTTGGAGAGTTTGATGTAAAGCCCGGCTTTCTAGAGAGTCTTAAGAACTTTTTTAACATGTTGTATGTGTTTTTCTCAAATTTTGCTATAAATGTATATATCATCTAAATATACCACGTAGAATTTATCTAGGAAAGGGCGCAGGACATCATTAATGTATGTTTAAAAAGTAGCAAAAGCATTGGTGAGTCTAAAATGTACTACTTGGAATTCAAAATGTTCATATTTTATTCAAAAAGCGGTTTTTTCTTTGTTTTTTTCAACCACTCTAATTTGATTAAATACATTGTAGATGTTTAGTTGGGTATGATATTTGGCTTTTCTTAATTGATTTAATATTTCATCAATTCATAACAAAGAATATTTGTTTTTAATGGTGATGGTATTAAATTTCCTCCAATTAATACAGAGACACAATATTCTATTTTTTTTTGTAATGAACAAGATAAGGGCTCCCCATAGATTGTTTGATTTTCGAATAAATCCCTTATTAAAATTTTCTTCTATCCATAATTTTAGTGTTTTCAAATGTTCCTTGTTTATGAGCCTCAGTAGTTTTTATATAAATTGGGTTTTTTTTTCTGTTTTGATTCTCATATCTATAAGCTGTCTTAGTAAAAGGGTATTTTTTTTTTTTTTTAAAAAGACTTCTTTTAAGTCCTTATATTCCAAGAGTAGTTTAATTGTAAATTCTATTAGACTTTTGTTCTATTTAAATCCAAGCCCATAAATGACATAAACAGATCCTTATTTTAAAATTCTTTTAAATGTTTCGGCGCTGATAATAATAATTTTAGGTAAACATCCTAATTTGATTTTCGATTTGTTTTAATTTATTATAACTTTATATTTTTTATGCCATAAATTTCCAAGGTTGAGGTTTTTTGTTATATTGACAATGTTGGTTCGAATTGTTTCTTTATGTTTTTTGATTTTCATTGCAAATTGAGTTATTTCTTTGATGGTTTTTTTATTACTATTAAAATATTCTACAATTTCAGGAAATCGTTTTTGTTTAATGGGGAAATTATTTTTAATTGTAAATTGCTGATTTATATAAATGCTGGTGTTGCCATTGTCTAGACAAGTGATTGTATGAATAGGGCGTTGGGGTTTAGGGTATAAGATAATAGAAATTTTAATATAGGGTTCAAAAAGGGTTTCTATTTCTTCAGGATTTAAACAAGAGAAGGTATTTTGTAATACAAAAAAGATTCATAGTATTCTTTGAGATTCTTAAAATCTACAAAATAACAAGTTTGTTTTGTTTTGCTGTGTGTTATTATTTATGGTTAAGCTTTTTCTTTTTTTGCTTCAGTCTCTTCATCAAAGTATATCTTATGGTTAACAGTTTTTATAATTTTTTTTATTTCTTATTGAATTTCGTCATACATAACTCTCTATAAATTTTGATTATATATAAGGCGAGGATTTGTTTTTTGTTAATATTTTTTATTGTTTGTAAGCCCCAACCCAGGTTAAGAAATTATAATACATATAGATAAAGTCTTTTTAGAACATTAATTAGCATAATAGCTTTTTTTTTTACAGCCCTTATTTTTATAATATATACAGAGATCCAACAAACAACATCTATCTTTTTCTTCTTTAATTAACTATCCCTGAATTCGTCTTACGGACTAATCCATTAGTTTTGGCCCAAAATACTGATTTCTTTAGGTTAATAATAGCCCCTAGGGGTTATATCTACTTAAAAAACCTTACAGCTTTTATTACTACTATAATTTCCAAGGTAGATTAATATTAACAACATTTCTGGCCTTCTTTTTCACATCTAAAGTTTGTTAATTATTATCAAGTTTTTGGCATAATACCACAAAATCATCAACATCTTCCAGAAACTCATCCTTAGTAATCAAAAATTCCTTGATTTTTATACAAAAGCCATTATATAAGTATGCTATCTAAATAACATCATCATAATTAAAGCATTTTATAAGCTTTCAAAATTCCATTAAGTATACTAAAAAAAATCTATTAACTTGTCTCAAAATTTACAATTCTCATTCTACCATTCCAATAAAATCAAAATCTCTGAAAACTTTATTCAACCATTCAGTAAACTTCTTATAGGTGGCCCAGTTATACAAATTAGTATTATTATCATATTCATTAAATATAAGTTTTTACAAGTTTTTTTTTAAAAAACTAACCACATATAAAATCTTCTTTTAGTAAATATTGAATTTAATAAATTCCTTTTTAAATTTATTATTTAGAATTTTAAAAAAATTTCTTAACTTATATAATTTACTGTTATTAAATAGCTTAGGGTCTAGAAATTTAATTTTATTATTAATTAATAGAGGCGTAGAGATATTTTGTAATTTTATCTACTCAAATATTATTAGAAATACCTTAATTTAAAAAATAATAAATCCTAAAATAGTAATCTAAATTTTTGTTAATTCCCCTACAACATCTTTTTGTTTTTCAGATGTTTTAATACTAAATAATATCTTAATATTAGGTTAATAAAATTATAAAATAATAAAATATAAAAATTAATATAATGGATATAAGATATTAAAATAATATTAGTTTATGTTACAAAATTCTAGGATAGATAAATGTATATATTTAAATTATTACTTAAATTATTACTTAACTTCTTAATTATATAATAACAAAATTACAAATATTAAATAAATATATAGTTTGTATGAAAAAAAATATAAGCTTATAAATTAAACAAAAAAAATAACTTATAAACTAAATAAAAAAAATAATTTGTAAATTAGACAAAAAAAATAATTTGTAAATTGGATAAAGAAAATAACTTATAAATTAAACAAAAAAGATAACTTATAAACTAAACAAAAAAGATAACTTATAAACTAAACAAAAAAAATAACTTATAAATTAAATAATAGAGATAACTTATAAACTAGACATTCCTATTCTTATTCCAGATTATATTATTCTTATTATATTTCTTCAACCCATAAGATCACATAAATATTTCCTACTGTTATATACAAAGCACCGCCAGCGTCTATGATTTCTTGTTGTAATTCATCATGTTGTTTGAGCTTTGTTACAAGAATATAATAAATAAAAATTAAATAATTAGCAGATTATTAAAAATAAATAAATAAAAAAATTTTATTTCAAAATCTGAAAAAAAAAAGTTTAAATCCGAGATTAAAAAAAAACTTAGTAAGATTTTTAATATTAAAAAAAAATACAATTTATAAAATAGAATTTTTACAAATAATAATAAGATATTAAAATTTTTAACAAAAATTAAAAAAACAAAATTAAAATGAAAGGAAAGGAAAAAAAAAAGAAAGGCTAAGGGTAATAAAGTGGAGAATAGAAGTTCAAATTTTTTAATAGTAAATTCCAAAAAAGTAAAATCAACATTATTAGAATTTAATAAAAAAAATAATAAGTTCAATTTTGAGTTTAATAATTATAATTTAGAAAAAAAAAAAGATTAAAAAAATAAAAATAGAAATGGAAATTTAAATCCAGGATTAGAAATAATTTTATTTTTTAATAATAAAGAAAAAAATAAGTTAATAAAACTGCTTTTATAATAATAGAAGTATTTTAGATAATTATAACGTACCTCACCTAGAAGCGGGACACACCTAGAAGTGGGACACTTACCCTAAGTGTGAAAACTACACCAAAGAAATCCAAAAACCACATTAAAAATCTATTACTAAATGCGTTAATCGACTATTAACTTCCATTAACGATAAAACTATCAAAAGAAATCATAAAATTATAAATCTAACGGCATGCAATCCAGAAGATCAAGTTTGTTATATAATATGTATTTTGGTTGTGTATTGTTTGTGGTTGTTTTTAAAATTACTACTGAAAATAGGTGGTGTATATGTGTATAGTGCTAAATGTAATATGTGATTTATTAGCGCTACACTAATAAACTGATTGGTTTTTTTGTATATATCATTAGGTACGGTGGTTATAATATAATTTACAATATTTTTTACGGTATATGACGTATAATTGTGGTTGTGGACGTAACAGAAATTGATGGTAGGTTGATGGTCGGTTAATAGTCTGGTAATAGATTTTTGGTGTGGTTTTTGGATTTCTTTGGTGTGGTTTTCTTGCTTAGGGTAAGTGTCCCACTTCTAGGTGTGTCCCGCTTCTAGGTGAGGTACGTTAATCAATTACTTTAATAACTAAAAATATTAAAAATTTTAAGAATCTAAATAATAAATAATTTTTGTTTTAACTTAGTAGCTAAACTAGTTTAAAATTAATATTAATTTTATTTTAAATTAAAGATATATTAATGGTAGTGAAATAGTACCAAAAAATAATTTTTATTAGCTAAGTTATATTTTTTAATTAAAAATTTTTTTTTTTTAAATATTTAAAATTGGTTTTTGTATTAAACTTGAGTTTTAATGTAATTAGTAATTTAAATTTTTAATTTTTTTTAAAACTTCTTAAATTGTTACTCAAAATTCTATCAGTATATATAGTTAGGAAGGTATTAATAAAAAACTAAAATATTATAAAATTAAATTTTTTAAAGATTTTATTTTTTGATGTGAAAGTTTTTTTAATTGTTGATTATTAAATATTTTTAAATTATTTTTTTTTATGGCTATTATAGGGTACTTTATTAATGTTAATTAAAAATTATAAAATGTTTTATTAAGATTTAAGTATATTTAAAGTCTATATATAAAACTTATTTTTTTTTAAATTATATTTAATATATTAAAATTTTTTAAACTTAAAAAAAGGCTTTTTGGTTTGATGATAGATAATATCAATAATAATAAAATTTTTAATTAGAATTTGGTTAAATAAATTAAAAAATTTATTAGAAATAAGTGGAATGTAAAATTGATATAAATTTTTTGTTTAATATATATTATTTAATTTATTTGTAAAAATTTTATAACAAAAATTAAAGTTTTATTTGATGAAGAAATTAATATTTGATATTTATTTATAAATAGAAAATTATTTAGTATAATAAATATAAATAAAAATTTTTTAAAAATATTTTAAAAAATATATTTTTTTTTTAATTTTTTTATTAGAATGATTATTTATTAATGTTAGTATATATTTATATAAATTTATTTTTTGGTAAAGTTTATTATTAAAAATATTTAATATTATAAATAATTTAAAACTTTTTAAATTTAAATTAATTAGAAATTTATTGTTTTTATTAGAAATATTTTTATTTATTAAAATTTTTTTATTTAAATATTAATTTATGTTATCTGTTTTTGCTATATTTTTCTATTATAAATAGTTAGTAATTTATAATTTATTAATTTTATTTTTATTCTTAAAAAATAAGCATAAATTGAATAGATAATAACTTTTTTTTAATTATTTTATTAATATATAAATCTTATTTTATAATTTTGAGATATAACAATATATCTAGTATAAAAGATTTATAATAAATTATTTAATTATTTTAATAATATAAAAAATATTTTTAAAAAAGAGACTAAATTTTGGAAAATTAATATTTTTAATATTTTAAAACTTACTACTCAAAAATTAAGAAAGTATTATAAAAAAATGTATTTTTTTATAAATTTATTTTATAATTTAAACAATTACTTAAATCCAGCAGTTAAATTTAATAATTATAGAATATAAAATTTTAATTATAAAAGAGAGTATTATAATAAATTTTAATAATTTTATCTTGAACAGTATGACAGTATAGCTGAGTTTGATAATAATAATAAAAAAAATATTCTAAAATTTAATAAATAATATTTATTCTAAGATTTTTTTAATTTTATATAATATAGGAATATTGGTAATAAATTTATAAAAGTAAAAATATACTATAAATAATTTTTAAATTTATTAGAAAAAAATATTCTTAAATTTTAATAATTAAACAAAGATAAGTTTCCTAAATTAACAAAAATGGTATGAGATGTTTTAGTAATATTTTTAGTTTTAATTATATTTAAGAGGATTTTTAATATTACTCGTAATATTTTAAATTATTATTATAATAAAATAATATTTTTAATTATTATAGAAATTATGATAACAAAATTTTATTTTAAATAATTAAAAAAGGAGAAAACTGAAGAGGAAAAAAAAAAGAAGAAAAAAAAATACTATAATTAATAGATAATTAAAATTAAATTCAAAAACATTTAACTATTAAATAATTTATAATTAAATATGGTTATTATTTTCCTTTTCATTAATAATAAGTTAAAAAAAAAAGTTTAATATTATTAAAAAATTTAAATATATTAATAATTTTAACAAAAATAAAATCAGCTGATTTTAAAATATTAAAAAATTATAAAAAAAAAAAAAAGGAAAAGGTGTCACAGACCTACGGTCTGGACAGTACAATTACCTGTACTCTGTTCTACACTACATTATTCTCCGCTCTACTTGTTTCACTTCCTATATGGTATCTGTTTTCCATATACCTGTACTTATTTGTTCTATTTACAGACCCCTATCATATAACCTATGTATTATATAACTTACATGCATATACACATATACAAATATATAAATATGCGAGTACTAAGATGCAAACATGCAAACAATATAAAATATATAAACATTAATGTGTGATCATGCAAGTATTAATATTTATATAAAGTATTATTATGTATATAAAACTATTATTAAAACTGATAAAAAATTCTTATTCTTTATTAATCAACTCAAATATAATATAAACTCATAGTTTATTATAATTTTTATTATTATTATATATCTTATATATTATTCTTTGATATTTTGCAGTATATATATTTTTTGATTTGAGAATCTAAATATTTTAGAGTGAGAGATTAATGTTTGGTTAAATAAACTTGACTAAAATATAATACTTTAATTAATTTCACTCAGATCTAACAAAGAAGTATATATATTGCAACAACAGAATTTAATTTTAAAAATTTTATTATATCAGAATACAAAATGACAAATGACAAAAAAAATTGTATACTTTTTTATAATATATTTCAATATTAATATAAACTAATTACTTATTAAATCAACCAAACCAACAAATATTCTAGAAAATAATTAAAAAAAGTATTACTTTTATTTAAATTAAAATTAACCATAAATCTATCTAACAAAAAAAACAATATCTTTTAAAAAAATAACAAATTATACATTAACACCAGTACCCAAATTAATGAAAAATTAACTATATTAATAAAACAATTTAAAAATAAATTTATAAATATCATATTTATAAATAATTCTAGATATTTAAAAAACTTAAAAATTGTAATACAGATATTAGAATAAATTATAATAATTATTTATATTTATATTAAAACTTATACAGCAGCAAAAGAACATATTTTTATAAATAAAAATAAAAATTTTAGATTATTAGGACTAAACTAATCAAAATTATTATATAAAAATAAGATATACTCTAAGTTTACTCCTAAAAATAAAAGCAAAAAATATTAATTATTATTAGAAAATTTTAATAAAAATTTTAATAATAATAATTTAATTTCTAATAATAATAACAAATTTATTTATTATAGAAATAATTAATAAAGTACTTTTTATAATAATATTAAATTATTAGAACTAATTAAATTTAAAAGATCTCCTATGAAATTTAATTAATTTTTTAGATAGTTTAACAATATTTTCTATTTTTAATTTAAAAATTTTCTTAATAATAAATATAAAGTTTATTATATATCCCTTTTCTTTAAAAGAATTATTTTTAATATTTATAATATTTATTATAAAAAATATAATGAAAGTACTTTTTATTAATAATGTTATGAAATTTTTGATATTACCTTAATCCTTATTAATTATATTGCTTTTACTAAATTTTTTAGATAAATTTATAAATATAAAAATAAGTAAAAAAAAGCTTTTTGCAAATTTCATAAACTCTAATAAAAAAGGTTAGTAAAAAGCTATTTCTAAGAACTTGATTAATATATTTTTTTTATAAATTATAATAATGAATAATTACTTTATTATATTAAAGAAGGATTTAAATTTTAATAGAAATAAAAGGTTATATAACAAAAAACTACCAATAAAAAATTTACATATAAGGAAATGTAATTCTTTATTATTAAACTTAATAATACCCTTTATAAAGATAATAAAGCCAATATAACACAATTTAAAACACCAGGATAATTTAATTTTAAAAATTAATAATTTTATTAGAATTATCACCCTTACCACAAATCAAAAAACTAAAACAATTATTAACCAAATTAAGGTCAGCCTCAATTTAACAATAAACCCCAAAACTAATAATAACAAAATAACTAAAAATAAATTTCTAAAATTATTTATAAACTAATTTTTATAAAGCTAGGAGCCACTCAGAATCAATACAAATTATAATATAATAAACTTTTAAAATCTAACAAATTTATTTGTTTTAAATACAATAAAAAAAGACACATAACCAGAAATTGTAAATAAAATCAGCTTTAGAAGAAATAGTAACTTAAACAAGTTTATATTATAAATTATAAAAAATTATATAAATAATATAAAAACTATAGCAAATCAGAATATGAAGATGAATATTGAAAATTTAAATTAAAATAAGAATCTAATAAGAACTTTAATATTACTATTAATTAAACTATCTCTAAAAAATTTTTTTTAAAACTATCTTTTAATAAATCTGTAATGTTATAAGTAATACCTGAACTAGTTAACAAACTATTATTTAATTTAAAGAATTTATTAAAAAAAATTAGTAAATAAAAGTTATGTCTCTAGATTAAAACACTCCTAAAATGTTAGATATAGAACAAAAATATATTATATTATCCAAATAATTTAATTTATTTATTATCAAAAAATATTATTAAATCTAGAATAATCCCCCTTTAGAATAATACTTATAATATATTCAAAATTTAATTAATGATTTAAGATAAAAATATTAATACTAAGGAGAAACTTAAAGCTAATTTATCTCTAAAAATTTTAGATTTTATTAATTTAAAATATACTTCAAAAAATAATTTTAAACTATTTATAATAGAGAAAGTTAATAAGATACTTCAGATAATAAATCATATAAAGAAATCTTTATTAAAGAAGATGAATTAACTGAGCAATGTCTAAAAGAACAATATAATTAATATTTAGAATCAAAAAATAATAATGGATTCTATAAATATAAAGATTTGAAAATATAAATTTTTGAGATATGTTTTATAGAATATAAAAACTGGAGATGTTACTTATATGGAACTTATGAATTGTATAAATTTAAAAATATTTGCACCTTCTGTACAGATAATATTTCTATAAAAGAATTCTATTTTGCAGAACAATTTTAATAAAGTTTTTATAAATTTTATTAATATATTATTTATTTTGTTATAATTATTAAATATAGTGTAGAACTTGCCAAAAACTTTAATAATTATTAGAATATTATTAAAAAAAAAGAAATTTTTATAAAAAAATCAAAATTAATAATTATTTAATCTAAATAATATAGTAACATTATAAAATGTATAATATATAAATAAAAACCTAGATATATAATATATAAATAAAAACCTAGATATATAATATATATTAGATATTTTACTATATATAAATACTATATATAAGAATAAATAATTTATACTAGAAATTAACTATAAAACCAAATAATTATTAAAAAATATATAAAGAAAAGACTTTATTAAATCCTAAATATTCTACTAAAAATACACTTATTTTCTAAAGTTTTGGTAACATTTTCAGAACTATAAGAAAAATTATATTATTTTATTATTTAATTTTTATTTAGTTTACCTAAATATTAATATATTGATTATAAATTATTAATAAATAAAGAAATTATTTTAAATATTATAAACTTAATTAACAAATTTTTAAATTAAAAAAATTTTAGATTTTAATATACTTTAAATAACTTAACTCAAACTTTATTAAAAAAAAATTTGATAAAATATTTAATAAAATTATTAAATAACATTTTAATATTTTTTATATAATTAATAGAAATCTTACTAAAGCTTTTGTTGATAGTAAAATAAAAATTATTTATATTTTAGAAAATTATATTAAAAAATATATATTACTTATATCTTTTAAATTAATATATTATAATGTTATAGTTTTTGGAGGAAGCCCTTTTGGTATAGTTAGATATGAAATTATTATTACTTTTATTATTAATAATTATTTTGAAAAAAGAATAGTTAATATTTTTGATTTAAAAAATAATAACTTTATTTTAGGATATGATTAATTATGGGATTATGACTTAGAAATTAGCTTTTGATTATGAATTATCAAATTCACTAGATGTAATTGCCAAATTATTTAAAAATACTTTAAACCTAAAATTTAAGGAAAAGAAGTATATTTATGACTGATAGAATACTTTTTTAATAAAGAAATTTATTATTGATCTTGAAATAAGCTTAATATTTTTAAATGTATATGGATTAAAGTTAAAGATAATTATAAAATTATTAAGAAAATTATTTAAAATATTATTACTAAAATTTTTAAATAAATCTTTAAGTAGATTAAGATTTTTGAGAAGTTATTTAATAAAGATATTTTACTTTAACTTAATAAGTTTATTTATGAAATATTATTTAAAGAAGGTATTATACTAAAATTTATATTTATTTATGTATGTATTTAAAAAGAATTTAAAATATTTTAGGAATATTTTAAAGAAAATTTATGTAAAAAATATATTTGATTTTTTTAATTTTTAGTAGGATATCCCATTTTATTTATATTTAAGAAAAACAGCAAATTATGAATATGTATTAATTATTGAAGTTTTAATAATATTACTATAAAAAATTAAATCAGATTATTATTTATTTCTAAATTCTTAGATTAATTGTAAGGAGTTAAATGATTTATTAAATTAGATATTGTAGTTGGATATTATAATTTATGAGTTATATTAAAAAATATTTAGAAAACTGCCTTTAGATGCAAATATAAATTATTTAAATATATAGTTATGTTTATGGGATTGATTAATGTTTTAGTATTTTTTTAAATCTTTATAAATTATGTTTTTAAAGATTATATTGATAAAATATATATTATCTATTTTAATAATATATTAATTTATAGTTATAACTTTAAAAAATATTATAAATATGTTCTATTTATTTTAAAAACATTTAATAAATATAATCTTAAGGTTTAACTTAAAAAAACAGAATTTAAAATTATTAAAAGTAAATTCCTTAGAACCATAATTATGACTAATGGAATTCGAATAAATTTTAGAAAAATTTAAATTATTTAAAACTGGTTATTACCTAAAATGGTTAAAAATATTTAATCCTTTTTAAAACTATGTAATTATTATTAATAATTTATTAAATAATATAGTTATATATTAGTAGTTTTAATAAAACTTATTAAAATAAGAATTAAATTTGATATAACTTTCAATTAAATTTACATTTTTAATATATTAAAATAATTATTTTTTTTAGTATTAATACTCTGATTATATAATTTAAAATTATTTATTAAAATTAAAACTGATGTTTTAGATGCTATATTAAATATATATTTATATTAATTATATTTTAATAATAAATAGTACCTTATTACATATCTATTTTATAAATTTAATATTATAAAATTTAGATACTTAATCTATAATAAAAGACTTATAGCAATTATTTATATTTGTAAAATATAAAAAATATATTTATAAATTAAAAAATTTTTTACTATATACTCTGATCATAAGAATTTTATTTTTTTTTTTATTATTAAAAAATTTAATAAACAACAAGTCCACTAATAGGAACTTTTTAATAAATATAATATAAAAATTATATATTATAAAGGTAAAGAAAATTTAAAAATAAATATTATTAATAAAAGACCTGATTTAATAACAAAAATATAATTAAATAAAAAAGTAATTTTAGAAAAAAAATTATTTAAAAATATTACTATTAATTAAATTTTTAATATTATTTTTTATATACTTAATAATTAGTTTATCTAGGAATTAAAAGAAAACTATAAATAATATTTAATAGTTATTTGAATTTTATTTAATAATTTAAATATACTAGAATACTTTATTATTGAATATGGAATTATTTTTTTTAAAAATTTTTACTATATTTTTACTAAAGATCTTTAACAGAAATTTATTAAATAATATTATAATATATTAGTTTATAGATATTTAGAAATTAAATAAACTTAAGAACTTTTAACTAAGAATTACTTTTAATTTTAGATATAATAATATATTAAATAATATATTAAAACTTGTGATATATACTATAGAAATAAATTAAATTAATATTTATCTTATAAAAAATTATAATTTTATAATGTATTATTAGTACTTTTTTAAGTTATTTTTTATGATTTTATATAAAAAATACTAAAATCCTAAAACTTATTTATTAATATTATTTATGATGAAGTACTAGTTATTGTTTGTAAATTTAGTAAAGTAATAATCCTAGAATTATGGAATTTTAAATGGTTTATGGAAGAATTCAAATAAATTTATAATAAATAAATATTTAGTTAATATGGTTTATAAATTAAATATATCTGTAATAAAGATATCTTATTTTTTAGTAAATTCTAGAATTCTATTAGAAATTAAATTGAAACCAAAACTAATATTGCTAGTAAAAAACATGTTTAAATAAATAGAATAACTAAATAAATTATTTAGATAATAGAAATGTGATTACACAATTTCTTAAATATTGTATAAAATAATTAAATTAAGCTATTTTTTAGTTTTGAATTTATTTATAACATTTTTAAATATTTAATTATAAAGTATATTTTTTATGAAGTATTTAGAGGATGGAATTTAATAGTAATTAGAGTTCGACATGGGGCGGGTTGGGTCGGTTTTCGGTGTTGAGAAACCACCCACGGGTTGGTTTTTTTTTTTTAAGAAAACCAAAAACCGATCCAAAAATTGTCGAAATTATAA
>JAJTUB010000105.1:0-11736 GCA_036971345.1 Dactylellina drechsleri | reverse complement strand
ATATATTAAAAATAATTATTAAATATAAAATTTAGACTAAATATTAATAAATAATTTACATCAATAACATAAACAAAATTTGGAAAATATAAAAAGATAAATGAGGCAAATAATAATAATAAAAATATTACTATTAAAAGAACAAATAAGAATATAGTAGAAGAAAAAAAAAAAAAAAAAAAAAAAAAAAAAAAAAAAAAAAAAAAAAAAAAAATAAAAAAAAAAAAAAAAAAAAAAAAAAAAAAAAAAAAAAAAAAAAAAAAAAAAATAATAATAATAATAATAATAATAATAATAAGAAAAAATAGAAATAAGATTTAATTATTTTATCAATAAGATTATAGCCTAGGCCTATACAAATGTTAATATTAATAAATAAAATAATAATATTCTAGTATGTATAATAATATTAGTAAAATCCAAAAAAACAAAAAAAATCATATAAAATATTAATTACTTTACTACTATATTAAAAAATATTAACAATATTAACTACATTAAATATAATACTTTCTAATAATAAAACCATTATAAAAAAGAAAAAGAATAAATTATAAAAAGTTTTATAAATATTTTCATAACTATAAAATTTTAAAATACAAAAGTTTTTTTATATAATAAAAAATTTTAATAGAAATTTATCTTTATTTATATTTATAATATATTCTATATTTAAAAATATTAAGAAGATAAAGTTACTAGATATACTTATTTATTTAATAAAATAAATATATAGACTGTTTTTATTAACGTACCTCACCTAGAAGCCGACCACACCTAAAAGCCGACCAACTTTTTAGCAAGAATCTCACCACACCAAAAAACCCAGCAGCACACCCCACTAAAAATTTAGCTTCCCAACAAATATTCATTCAAATAAAACCTAAAAGCAATACATCTTCTAATATTCTTTTTAAATATATACTAAATAGTAATAATATTTAAAAAATATATATTAGTATAATACTAAATTTTAATATATAAATATAAATATCTTATATTAACATATAAACATCTTATATTAACATATAAATATCTTGTATTAACATATAAATATATAAATATATTTACTACCACAGTAGCAAGAATTAAAAAAATAAATCAAATCATATATTAATTATAGTAACTATCATCATTATTTATATTACTATTTTTTTTGTTATCTTCATCGCTATTTTTATCACTATCTTTATTGTTATCTTTATTGCTATTTTTCTTGCTATCTTTTTTGTTATTTTTTTTATTACTCTTATCTAAAATTATAAGCTGCTGCTGACTATTACTATAAGGCCAATTACAACTGTGGTTAGGGATAGTACTATTCTAAGTATTCTAGCTATCCTGGCTATTTTAATTTTTACAAGGGTAACTATGACTATGAGGAGGAGTATTGTTGGTAATAGTAGTTTTACTAGCTACTCTTTTTACTTTCTTTTGCATTTTTTAATTTGCCTCTACTTTTTTCTTATCTAATTTGATTACTTTCTTCTTTTATAAGTATTTAATTTTATAAGTATTAAGAATTTAGATACTAATTATCTATAGTTTATTAACACAATTCCAAAATACTTTCTTATTAGCAACATATAACTAAAACTTTGTCTCCTTTAATATAAAAATTTTTGTTATATATTACTTTATAAGTTGTCCTATCTTTTCAATATATACTATAATCAGTAGGCTTAAATCATAGTTTATAGTAATAATATTAATAAATTAATATACTAAATATAGCCTTTAAAATATAAATATTATTAATAATATTAATAATATAATATTAAACTTTAATTAAATAATTAAAAATATAAAAAGTTTTAAATAATATTATAATTATAATAACATTTTTTCTAAATTATATAGTACTAATCCAATCCCTTACCAAACTACCTTAATAAGATTAAAATTGATAATATTTATTTATACTTCAACTAATAATTTAATAAATAGTTATTTATTAATACCAATAACACTACTACAAAAAACATCATTTAGCACATTTTGATATTAGGTTACATATATAAAATTAAATCTGATATCTAATAATTATAAGCAATGGATATTCATCAGCAAAAAATCTGAACCCCCCAGAGGTCATTGTGTGGAGCACGGGAGGCTGACAGGGATGTGGGGAGGTTGTTGTATGATGATGGGAGGCTGATATTAATCTTAGTACACCCCATCAAAATTTCAAAGTAATTGGCTATAGATATTTGCTTTTTGGAGTTTAATGCAGCCTTTTCATAATGTTAAATTAATATAAACCTTTTTTTAACTTTCTATTGTTCTTTACTTCTTTTCTTATATTGTATTTTTTTAGAATATTTTAGTTTTTCTACAGATGTGTTTTGTCTGATATAATGAAATTAAAAAATAATAAATATAAAAATGATAATTAATATTAAGATAATATATCTAATTTTAAGTTATTATATTTAAAATTTATAGTGTAAGTAGTGGCTTTTATCAGATTGTTAGCATTAATTAATAATTTAAAAAAACATTAGCACACTAAATTAGTTATTGATTTTAATTGTAAAAAAGTTATAAAAAGAAGGTTGATGAAACCTTAATTAAAGTTTATAAACCCTCCAATATCTTTAACTAGTCTTGCAAAAGTTCCTTTACTTAAAAAAAGATCTAATAAAAATTTGTTATTTAAATATGAAAATTTAATTTTTAAAAAATAAAAATCTGGCTTTTTTTTTTAATAATTTTATAGTAAAATTTGGCTAAATATTTTTTAGATAAAGGTGTATATTCAGAATTTGATAAAAGATACCAGGCTAAATTTAATGTTTATTAAAGTTATTTATAAATTCTTTTTTTTTATAGTTTAGATGTTATAACTATAAGTTAATATTAGTTAGATGTATTATTATATTAAAAATTTTTATTTATATTTAATAAATACTACTAGGGATATTATACTGGATATATACAATTTAAACTATCTTAATATTAATATTCAATTAAACAAAATTAAAATTTTATTAAATATCAAGTTATTAAAATGTTTTATAAAAAAAAGAATTACAATTAGTCTCCCTATTAACAAATATCTACAATCTATTAATAAATACCTGCAAACTCTCTTCATATATCTAACAATTTCGAAAATTCTAATCCATTAGTATTAGAATTTGTAAAGAGGAAGAAAAATTAAAAAACCAAATCTTATAAAAAAACTGAATCCTAGGATTTTAGTATGGACTGCTGTATGTATTTGAATCATATTAAAATCATGGGAAGAAGGTGTTTATAATTAAAAGATTAATTTTAAAATTATAAATAGCTATAATAAGACTTCTAGCATCTATTATAATATTTTTATAATTGATTAGAATTTAGTAATTTTTGATAATTTATATATTAATATAATTAATTAGGCTTAGGAGAAATTGGTATCATACTATCAAAATTTTATATAATTTTATATTAATGTATTATTAAGCAAACCATTTAGAATTTAAATTTCTTAGAATTTTATATTAATAAGTAATAGTAAAAAAAAAGAATTAAATTTATTACTAAAAAAATAAGAAAAAACTAAAAACATCCAATAAAAGTTTTTGTTTATTTTCTTTTATTCTAACATATAATTTTAGATATATAAATAATTATAATAAAATTTTTTTTCTTGAAATTCAATTGGATACTAGAAGGCGACCGCAGGACTATAGAAAGGTATAGTTAGACGCCAGAGGTTGTATACAGGACTAAATGTCGTTGACCTCCCGTAACCTCTCGTAGCTAGTGGGATGGCTCCAGGACACAAAAGATTGCTGAGCCATTTGAGCCATCTAATAGCTCGGATGTCAACAAATTTTTTTGCTGATGTAGATATCTAAAATTTTTTTTATTTTTTTAATAGTAAATTTAATTTTTATTTTTCGCTATTATTTATTAGTATAAAATTTTGAAGAATTCTGATTTTAGATAGTTTGTTTAATATAGTATTGATATAAATTTGTATTAGATTTTGGTAATATAATACTAGTTTCTTTTAGATTTGATTGATTATATTAGTATATAAATTATTAAAGATTGTTATGTTTCTGATTAACTATAATATTATTTAAATTGGTGGATACTAGAAGTTTTATATTAATGATTGTTAATAATTTAAAAGTTAATCTTTTGATTATAAACACTATTCTTTTATAATTTTAATATGATTTAAATATATGTAATGGTTTATACTAAAATTCTGGAATTTAGTTTTTTTATCAGATTCAGTTTTTTTATTTTTCTTTTTCTCTACAAATTCCAATATTGATGTATCAAAATTTTTAAAATTGCTGAATATATGAAAAGAGCTTATAGGTGTCTGTTAATAAACTATATATATTTATTAATAGAAAGACTAATTATAGTTCCTTTTTTTATAAAATATCTTAACAATTTACTATCTAATAATATTTTAATTTTATTTGATTAAGTACTAATATTGAAATGGCTTAAATTATATATATTCAGTATAATATCCTTAGCAGCATTTATTAAATATAAATGAAAGTTTTTAATATAATAGTATATTTGATTAGTATTAACTTATAATTATAATATCTAGGTTATAAAAAAAAAAAAAAATTTATAAACAATTTTAATAAAGATTAAACTTAATTTATTATTTTTTATTAGATTTTAAATATATGCTTTTATTTAAAAGTTATTTAATTAGATTTTATTGTGGAACTACTAAAAAAAGAAGCTGGATTTTTATTTTTTAAAGATTATATTTTTATATTTAGATAATAAATTTCTATTAAATTTTTTTTTAACTAAAGGAATTTTAATAAAATTAATTGAAAATACTAGAAAGCTGATAGGTTTTAGTTAAAACTTTATTAACTTTTTTTTTATAATATTTTTGTAGTTAAGATTGGTAATTAATTTAGTATATTGATATTTTCTTAAAATAATAGTTAATATTAGTGGTTTGATAGAAGTTATTTTTTAGATTATAAATTTTAGATATTATAACTTAAAATTAGATATATTATCTTAATATTGGTTATTATTTTTATATTATTTATCCTTTAGTTTTATTATATTAGACGGAGCATATTTATAAATGGATTAAAATAGTTTAAAAGAATATAATGTAAGAAAAGAAGTGAAGAATAATGAAAAATTGAAAAAAGGTTTATATTAATTTAATATTATGAGAAGTCTGCATTGGACTTTGAGAAGCGGATGTCTATGGCTAATTGCTTTGAAATTTTGATAGAATGTGTTAAGATTAGTGTCAGCTTCCCGTTGTTATATAATGACCTCTTTACATCCCTGTTAGCCTCCCGTGCTCCCATACAATGACCTCTGGGAGGTTCAGATTTTTTGCTGATGAAAAAGAAAATACTAAACATTTAATACAAACCCTTTCCAAACTTAAAACATCTAAAAACGATCTCAGATCAAAAAAATATTTAATAAAAATAAAAAATAAATTACTTAATAATAAATTCTATCTTAATTTAATTTAGTCTATAATATAACACAATAACCAAAATTTTTTAATTATATTCCTAGAAATTAATACCCATCTTTATACATCTTTAATAAAAATTAGACCTAAAATTTTTAATATATAAACTACATATAAATTTGTTCTAGAATATTTTGATATTAAAATAAATAATAGTAAAAAATTTTTAAAGAATATTTTTAAGCTTACTAGAATTTAACAAAAATTTTTATTAATTTCAAATATTTATCTAGAAGTAAACTCTAAAATAGATGGTTTAATATTATATAATAAAATTATGATATTATAGATTTTATTCTTTTTTTTTCATTAATATCATCTGTCACAGTTCGTGATGTGGTATATATACGTAGTGGTGTGAAACTACCAGTTAGTCGGTAGTTTCCGGTGGCTTTTTAGCGTAACGGATATATACACCACTATATCGTTACATCATCATTACTATTACCATCATCACTATTATTATCTCTATTATTTTAATAATTAATATTTAATATTCTCTAGTTTTAAAAAGACTTTAGAAGTTTTATACCAGTTAATAACTCATATATTAAACAAGTTATTAATTTTGAAACACAAATTTTGATATTTGTATTCTAGTACAATAATAGAATATAATAATAGACTATTAAAGGCCACCCACCCATCTTTAAAATCAAAAACCTAAAATAAAATAAATTTTTTATAAGATAACAAACTAAAATCTTGATAAAATATTAAGTGATAAACCAGATTTTAATCTTTCTAGTCTAAGTACTAATATCACCATTCTGCAAACATTTAATCTTAAAAAACTCAAAAATACAAGTTTAAAATTACCTAAAAATAATAATAAATCTCTTATAAACACTTCTAATTTTATAAAACATATTTTTATAAATAACTCTATACTATCAAATTATTATCTACTATTTAAATTTATTAAAAGAATTGTTATATTCGAAAATTTTAGTTTATCTGATAATTTTAATCTAAGTTTCAAATCTATTAATTTTAAATACAAAAATTTAAAACTTAAATATTAAAAAAATTTTAATAATTTTATAATAAATACTAAAATATTAGGAGGGGTTGGACTATCTAAATTATTAGGAAATAAAAATAATAGAAAGAAACTTAATATAAAAAAAAAAGCTATTAAAAGTAAAAAACTTATTATAAATAAAAATATAGATGAATAATAAACTTCTAATATTTTGTATTAAACTATAAAGAAATTTTAATTTATAAATATAAAATAGTATTAGTTATAAAAAAGAGAAAGAAAGCTATTAACAATAAAAATAAAAATAAAAATAAAAATGAAGGTAAAAACAGAAATGGAGATGGAGATAGTAATAATAATAATAATAATAATAATGATAATAATAATAACAGAATTGTAGTATCAAGAAGAAAAAAAAATAAAATTAGTAAGTATTTTAAAATAATGAATTATAAAATGTTAAAAGTTAGCTAATAGTTTTTAAATTAAGAAAATTAATCTTGGTATAGCGATTATAAAAAATAATTTTTAAAATTAATTTAAATAATAAATTTTTATAAGATATTAGAAGTTTATTATAAGATGCTAATTTATATATATAGATTAGGTAAGATTCAAAAGTTTTATTTTAAATGATAATTGGTAAACTATTATCAACTATTTAGTTACTACCTAAACCAAAAAACCGATTTATTAAATTGTAGAACCAGCGGACTTTATAAATCTGGTATTAACTGACATAATAAAAAGGATAAAAGTGATGGAAGAAATAGTGGAAATGGAGATACTAGACCTTCTAGGAAAAATAAGAAAAAGGATAACAAATGTAATGCAGCAAACTCTACCAGTTTTTTAAACTATAAATTTAATATTTTGTATTATATTAATAGCCAATGGGAGTAAACTGGCTAAAAAGATTTCAATATTAAATAAAAAAAGGAATTTATTTTTAAAATTATAAAGTTAATTTATTTCAGTATTATTAAAAATATAATACTTATAGATGATTGGGTTAATACTAGGAGTCTAAAATTGGTTGATAATAATTTAGTAAAATTAATTTTTGTTGATTTAAAAAAAATTATTTAGAATATATTTAAAAAATATAAAAAGGTATGACAACTACTTTAGAATATATTATTTTAAATAATTATATTTATTTTAATAATAATTTTATAAGATATATAGTCTTATATTTTGGTTTATAATAATATTATAACAAATAAAATAATCTTATTTTAATTATTTTAGTTAGGAGAAATCCTTTATATTTTATTATTTAATAAGTATTAATCTTATATAGCTTCTTATATTATTTTAGAGGTTAAAGAAGATAATTTAGCTTATAGTATGATAGTAGAATATATTAAAATAATTAATTGATTTAATATATATTATAATAAGAGGAAGAAGCTTAGTACTTAGTTTAACTAAATTAAATTATATATTATTATAAATATAGAAACTTTTAAAAATTAAAAAATATACTAGATTCTTTTTATATTTAATTTATTATAAGGTACTGTGGTTAATTGAACTATACTATATATTATATAAGTTATGGCAGGAGAGCGTATAGAAGTGTTTATAATTTGGAGGTTATTTAAAAAATTATTAATTAAATATTTTAGGGATCTTAATAAAAAAGAAATAATAGAGAATACTATTTATAAAATTAAACAAAATGGTAAAATATTTAATTATATAATTTACTTTAACTTACTATATAATAAATTATTAAAATAGAATAATAAAACTTTTTATTTCCTTTATTATAAAAAATTAAAAAAGAAAATTCAAAAAGTTATTATATTTACTTTATAATAATTTATTTTTTTAAATAAATTTGTAAAGCTAGTAGTCAGAATTAAAAAATTTTAAAAAATATTTAATTTAATTTATTTTTATTTAAAATTTTGTATAGATAATATTTTGCAATATTTTATATAAAGATCTATAATCAACTTATATTTAGATATAATAAATCTTAATATATTTAAAACTAAAAACATTTTTACAAAAAAATTTAAGAAATGAAAAAAAAAAAAACATTATTTTAAATATGGAAGAAAAGATTATATAGTATATAATTATTAATAAGCTATTATAAATAAAAGAAATTAAAGATAATAAGGAAAATAAATCTAATATTAAAACTCCTAATATTAGGAAAAATAAATAAATTTAGGTTATAGTTAAATATAGTATATTGCAGTAATTTGTTACTAGTTAGTTACTTATTTTATTTTATAATTAAAGTTAATATTATTTAGAATAATAATTTTATATTAATTAAAATATTATTAGATTATAGTATTCTATCAAATTTTATATTTATATAATTTATTATAAAAAGAAAAATTTTAATAAAAATAAAAAATATTTATATTTTACTAAAATTATTTAATAGGATTATAATTATTAATAAAGATATAAGATACTGTACTAAGCTACTATAACTTAACATAAACAGCATTAAAAAAAGTATTTAATTTGAAATTATTAATATAAAAAATTATAATATAATTTTAAGTTTATTATAACTGGAAACTAATAACTTAGATATAGATTAAATTAAATATTATATTATTTTATAAAAGGATGCAAGATATTGTGTTATAATAATATTTATAATCTTGGTTACTAAATTCTTAATTGATCTTAATAATTTCATCAGCAAAAAAAAAAAGTCGTGGGACGACTGAGAATAGACGTAAGACGGCTTTTGGGTGTTGTGACGACAGGATGTTGGGACGGTAGCTAGGCTCCACACCACATCAAAAATATCTTTATAAGTAATGTGAATGATAGCAGCTTTGATGTGTCTGAAAGAAGTTTTTCTATAGTTTTAAAGAATTCTAAATGGATTAATTATAATAATTAAGATGGTAGATGAAGGATATCTTAATAAAAATAAATACAAAACAATATAGAAATAATTTTTAGCAACTTCAATATATTTAAAAATTGCTTTTTAGTATTTTTTCAAACATATTTGGAATAGTATAATTATATTTTAAATAACTTAAAGTTATTGTTTATATTTATGTTTAAATCATCCCAAACAAGCTATTAATTATTTATTTTTTGAAATATTTTTTATATTAAACAGATTTCTTGAATCAGCTTTTTCACATCTGTAATTAGATATATTAAACCTAAAATGGTATTTTTTTTTAAAATTTTTAGTTAATTAAATCTCTATTTTTTTATTTTAATTGTCTTAAGTGAGTGATCCATTATTTAATTTTTAAATAAATTTTTATTTTAAATATATTTTTTCTAGTAGCCTTTTTACATCTATAACCAGATGTGTTAAATTTAGTAAATATTTTATTTTCTAGATTTATACTTAATTAATTTATTTTTTTAAAAAATTTGATTATTTTTGATGAAGTTTAATTATACAATTTTGAAAATATTTTATTTATTTATTAGCTTATGTCAGCTTCTATAAGTTTGTAAATAAATTTTTTCAATTTATTAAACACTTAGAAATTTTTATTATTATTTTTTTCATATTTTTATTATACTGTTCTCTATATTTCTTAAATTTTATTTAATTTAAAACTTTTTAAAAAATTTTTATTCTAATCTCCTGAAATTTGCTAACAGACTTTATAAGTTTAGTTAAAAACTTAATTCAAATACATAAATCGGAATAATAACAAAGAATCGGTACTACTTCCATTAACTGCTAAATTTTAATACATAATACAATATAAATTTATAGTTTTGACTTTATTAGAAATTGTTTTTAACTAATTTTAAAGTTTTAAATTTATAAAAATCAAATATCAATCATTTGGTAATCCAGTAATGTTGCTAGGAACCATATTAAATAATTTTTAAACCTTAATATTCAGATTTTGCATTTAAATAGTATCTTTGATTACTTAGATAATTATAGTAATTATTAAAAATTTAAAAACAAACACATAAAAACCTAAAACAAAATAAAAAAAATAGTTAGTATTAAATCTATTAAAAGTAAAAATTATATTATCAATAAAATAAAATTAAAGAAAATGAATAAATAATTTTGTTTTTAATAATTTTTTATCTTTTAAAGCTAAAATTGGTAAAAAGGTTAGATTAGTTTTTACAGGTTTAGTAATAGGTTCAGTAAATACATATTTTTTTTGATTATATTAATATTAGCTTCTAATTTTTTCTTTATTTTTATTTTGTTTTTTAATTTTCTTTTTGTTTTTTTACATTTGTTTTTTAATTTTATACATTTGTGATTTATAATTTTTGATTTATTTATTTTAATAATCTTATTCTTATAAGTTTTTATAAATGTTTTTTTAAGAAAATTTTTTTGCTTTTTAATAATATCTTAGATTACTTAGTGTGTTATATTTAAAATTTTTATTATATTACTGTTATTGTTTATTGCTTTATTTCTACTGTTTTATAGCTATTAATCGATTATATCTATATTTTGACTGATATTTAACTAAGGAAGTCTAAATATAGCTTTTAAAAGTCTGTTTTATTCCTTTTTATTTATTTTATTTTAATTGTTTTATTTATAAAAAGTATTAATCCAACTTAATAACTAACCTTTAATATTTCACTTTTCTTTTAAAACAGTATCAAAAATAATTTTGCAAAATTAAATAAAAATTAAAAAAAATTAAACAAATTAATTAATAGCTTTTTTATATCTTATAACAAATTTTTAATTTACATATAACTAAGTTACTAATATCGTTATACCATATTTTATAAATTTTATTCTACACTTTCATTGTATTTTTGTCATCTTCGTCATTGTCATTATTATTGTTTAGAATTTTGTCTAACAAACCAAGATTAATTTTAATCTCTAAAATATAATAATCTATGTTGGATATTAAAAAGCTGTTTATAAACTCCCTAAATGTGAGTATTTATATTTTCTTGTTTTCTTAATTTTCTTATTGTCTTCATTATCACCATTATTATTGTTATTATTGTTATCACCATTGTTATTATTATTATTATCAGCTTTAGTTTTCTTTTTTCTTTTTTTTTTTTTTTTTTTTTTTTTTTTTTTTTTTTTATTTTTTTTATTATTTTTTTTTTTTTTTTTTTTTTTTTTTTTTTTTTTTTTTTTTTTTTTTTTTTTTTTTTTTATTTTTATTATATATAACTTAAAAAGATTGTTAATAACTTTAATATGATTGTTAGAAGTCTTATTTAGTTTTTTTATTTTTTACAATAGTATCTTAAGCTATTATTTTTTTAAATTATACCCAAATTTAAACACCACTAATAA
>JAJTUB010000104.1:31569-70265 GCA_036971345.1 Dactylellina drechsleri | reverse complement strand
TAAAATTAAATTAAAAAAAAAAAAATTAAAATTCAATTTTTTTTTTTAATTTTTTTATTAAATTTTAATTAAAATTATATAATAAAAATTTTGGTGGTCACGTGATTTAATTTAAAACGGTTTCTTGGCGGTGCGGTTTTACATCGTTTTCATGGTTTTTGGGTCGGTTTTTGGTTTTTCAAAATAAAAAAAACCAACCCGTGGGTGGTTTCTAAAATCCAGAAACCGACCCAACCCGCCCCATGTCGAACTCTAATTGAAATTAAACTTAAAAATATCTAACTATTAAATAATTTATAATTAAATATGATTATTGTCTTTCTCTTCAGCAGCAACGAACTAAAAATAGAAATTTAATATTATTAAAAAATTTAAATACATCAACAACTTTAATAAAAATAAGATCAACTGATTTTAAAATATCAAAGAGTCATAAAGAAAAAAAAAAAAAAAAAAAAAAAATAAAAAAAAAAAAGACAAAAAAAAATAAAAAAAATAAAAAAAAATAGAAAAAAAAAAAAAAAAAAAAAAGAAAATTAAAAAAGAAGAAATTAAGAATAAAAAAAAATAAAAAATAAAAATAAGAAATTATAAATAAATAAGAAAAAAATAAAATACTTAAACTTATATCTAAATTTATAAACAAAAAAAAACAAAATATCAGTTCTATTAAAATACTAATAAAAAAAAATCTAAAATAGTAGGATAAAAAATTAAATTATTATATTTGGTTACTTGGTTTTGTATATAATAATTAATTGTTTAAATTAAACTCTATTTACTTATATTATTAAATATTATATTGTTTACAAGCATATTTTAAAATTATTAATATGTATTTATAATTAAGCTTTAAATTAGTTTTAATCTTTTATATTTTTCTTTGATTTAATTATTTAATTTTCATTTTAATTTAGGATATTCCTAAAGCACTTTCAATACTATTTCAAAATCAAAAAACTCAAAAATTTTCTCAATAAAATTTTTTACGCACCAAAAAAAATTTAAAAAATCTTATTCTAATCTGAGAAATATCCCGACTGAGATAATAATATCTTAAAAATCCTAAATATTTGAAAATAGTCATTTTCATTGTTTTTTCCCCAGCTAAAGCCGGGGAATTCCCCGTCCCAACTCAATTTTTCCCACCCCGATTTTAAACGCTAGTCAATTATATATAGTTCAGATTTAGTTAAGGGAGTTAGAGTTTTAGTATTAGTTGATGAATTGGATCTAGTACTAATAGCTGGCATATTTAGTAGATTTTTAATATAAACTATTTTAAAAATAATAATTATAAATTAAAATTTAATCTCATCCAAATCTTTAATAACTAATTTATAAAAGTTAGTTACTTTGAGGATTATTATTATTTAAGATTTCCAAACTAAATAATTAGTTTTAGTTAATTAAATATAGCTCCTAGAGGTTGACATGGGGCGGTTTGGGTCGGTTTCTAGATTTTAGAAACCACCCACGGGTCGGTTGCTGGACTTGAGAAACCACCCACGGGTCGGTTTTTGTTTAAAAAAAAAAACCGAAACCGCACCAAAAACCGTGACAATAACGAAAAACCGCACCGCCAAGAAACCGTTTTAAATTAAATCACGTGACCACCAAAATTTTTATTATATAATTTTAATTAAAATTTGATAAAAAAATTAAAAAAATTAAATTGCATTTTTATTAATTTTTTATTAATTTAATTTTAATTTTTTTTATTTAATTTTTTCGATTTTTTTATGAAAATAATTTAAAATTAGGTGTGGGAGATCTTGAAACACGCTAAAACGACTAGTGCTTTTTTCGCGAGTTTTTAAATTAAATTTAATTAAATAAAATTAAGCGCTAAACCGTTTATAAACGAAAAATACGAATTGATTGATTTTTTTTGAAAATTTAAAAGTTTTCAAAAAATTTTGGATTTTGAAAAGTTTTTTTGATTCCGCATTCTTTTGAAAACGTTTTGTCGAAAATATAGCCGAACACACCTCCATATATACGACGGATACGTATATACGACGTATACGCATATACGACGTATACGCATATACGACGTATACGCATATACGACGTATACGCATATACGACGAATACGTATATAGTACGACGTATACGTATATACGACGAATACGTATTTAGTACGACGTATACGCATATACGACGAATACGTATATAGTACGACGTATACGAATATACGACGTATGCGTATATACGACGTATACAACGTATGCGTATATAGTACGACGCATCGTATACATCGTATATATGGAGGTGTGTTCGGCTATATTTTCGACAAAACGTTTTCAAAAGAATGCGGAATCAAAAAAACTTTTCAAAATCCAAAATTTTTTTGAAAACTTTTAAATTTTCAAAAAAAATCAATCAATTCGTATTTTTCGTTTATAAACGGTTTAGCGCTTAATTTTATTTAATTAAATTTAATTTAAAAACTCGCGAAAAAAGCACTAGTCGTTTTAGCGTGTTTCAAGATCTCCCACACCTAATTTTAAATTATTTTTAATAAATTTTCATTAAATTTATATAATAAATTTTTGGTGATCACGTGATTTGATTACATAATCTGATAATTCTTATCGATAAGCGGGGAACCGTCGGTTTTTGGACGGTTTTTGATTTTCAGAAAAACCACCCAGCGGTTCCCCATCACCCCCTCAAAACCACCCAACGGTTCCCCATCACCCCCTTCAAACCGACCCGCACCAGCGGTTTCTGGATTAAAACCGCCCCATGTCAACCTCTAATAGCTACCATACTTACTATACTAGTAGATTACCCCATCAATTACATTTAATAATACCTTAACTGAAGTAATTAGATTTATTTTTAAATAAGTAGATTTATATATAAAAATTTTAAAATATATATATTAAAATTATTATAATAGATTAAGTTAGACTCATAATTTGTTAAAATAGAATTACTTATTTAATTATTTATCAAGAACTGGTTTCGGTTAGTGTTCGAAAAAATAAGCAATATACCCCGCCAAGAAGTACCTCCAACACAAATTTTGGTGAAAGGTACTTCTTGGCGGGGCATATTGCTTATTTTTTCGAACACTAGTTTCGGTCTTTTTCTTATATATACAAAATTCTTTATTAAAAGTTTTTAAATATTCACTGCAGAGATTTTTTAATTGTAAACTTTTTGTAATTATGATTTCACTACAACTCCGAATACAGCCACTTATTAGTTCCAGATTCACGTGACCTTAGTACGGTCAGCCACTAGTTGGTGCCACTTGTGGCTGGCCTACTTTGACAGAAGTCTGCACGGACGGTCATAGCAGCTGACGATCCGACAGCAGTTGTAGCAGAAGACTACACTGACACGAGGATCGTAGCAGCGAGCTGATGCTGGCGCAGGGGTCGTCGCAGAAGCCTATGATGAGACGCAGAGAGTAGTAGAAGCGTGACACTAGTCTACGACTAGTAGAAGATCATGCGATGATGAGACAGGAGAAGCTAGGAGACGTCCCGGCACTGTTTCAGTGGTAGTTGCGTAGGTCAGGTTGTAAATCCTATTCTGGTAGTTAGGTAGTGTAAAGATCACAGCGGGCAGAGCGTGGCACCAAGGCAACATCGATCTAGGTGGCTAGATGCTAGCGGTAGATAAGGTGGACAGGAACAAGAGGCAAGATAGATGCTGATCTATTTGCTTGAGGAGAGAAGCTCCTGAGGCCTGGGACTAGCTAGTTAAATACATAATCGAAACATTAAGGAAAACACGGAGTTATGATCTGAAGTAAACATGGAGATAACATTCTGAACTGGACATGGAATGACTCTAACTGGGCATGGAGATATGTAATGGCTCCGAAGGATATGCGCAGGGCACCGCCAGCGTTCCGGATTTCTGCCCGCAGCTGGCTACGTGCCGGACGGTTCATGACAACACCCTAACCTATCTTTATTATAGAAGACTAAAGCTCGGACTTTAAAAAGCCCTTCTTACGTTATAGAGTATCGAAGCTAAACATCCTAGAACGGTAGCAGTCTGTAAAGTTCACAGCGGGCAGAGCGCGGCACCAAGGCAACACCGATCTAGGTGGCTGGATGCTGGCGAGGCAAGATAGATGCTGGTCTATTTACTAGGTGAATTGTTGCTTGAGGAGAGAAGCTCCCAAGGTCTAGGGACATGCGACTTAAATACGCAAATAATGGCGGAGATAACATGCTGAAATGATCATGGACATAAGAGCTGAAATGATCATGGAGATAAGAACCGAAGTGATCACTTCACCAGAAAGCTAGTGCCGGAGACGGATGTGTTGTTTGTGTTGTGTTTTGGTTCTGACAGCATATATTCAATGGTTCCGAAGGATATGCGTAGGGCACCGCCAGCGTTCCGGATTTCTACCCGCAGTTGGCTACGTGCCGGATGGTTTATGACACGGGAGACGATTACGATTATCGAATCTTATAGCGCTACTGAAGGATTACTTCTACCGAAGATTATCTTTAGGGGAAAGTATTATCAAGTTAGTTGGACAAGTAGCAATCATGGGCTACCGAAGGACTCGACGATCTCTACAAGTAATAATAGCTAAACGAGTAAAGACCTTAGATATAAATAGTTAACTAAGGTGTTTATTCCAAAGATAAAGCTACAAAGAACGGATAAAGGTCGCTTTCTGCTCCTAGATAGCCATTTCTCTTATATATCACCTCAGTTCATACGAGCATGCTACTAAAATAATATCGAAGCCCTCCTCTTACCGTCGCATATAACTTATCTTATTCAGCCTCTTAATATCGGTGTCTTCTCTCTATATACCGTTACATATAAGAAGGAAGTTAATAATATAAACCGGAATGGGATTACTAGGATTAACAAGGTAATATTTCTCTAGTTGCTTAAGCTCTCGCGTTTAAAGGCATTAACAGAAGTAAATATAAAGAGCGGATTTCGTAAAGCTGGATTAATACCTTTTTAACCGGCTAAGGTATTACTGCTGCTCCCAAATCATGAAGTTCGACCGAAGACGCCGCTAAGTATTCTTACAGCCGACGTTCAAACACCTAGTAACGCAATACAGGTTGACTAGCTGTTCCAGTAGCTATTAATATCAGAGCTTCTAACTATATAGAGATAAGGTATACGTAAGCTATCCTAAGCCGCCGTCAAATTATTTGCCGCAAATTCCGTTCTTCAGTATGACAATACCAAGTTCCGTAATACCAACGAAGATTGTGAAGCAGAAGCGAAAGAGTGACCGCGCCGTTTTATTATATGCACGGTTACTAACTATTGAACTTGCTAATAAGCTGCAGGCTGAACGCGATAAGAAAACACGTCTTACGGTAGAGCGCATAAAAAAGAAAGCGGAGAAAGCTGCCTCGAAAGCAGCAAAAGATACTGCCCCTAAGCTAGGAAAACGCGGCTATAGCCGACTAAGGAAGCAGGCTGTTACTACTGCCTCTACTACTTCAACAGCTGTTGAAGGCGTAAGACGCAGTAGTCGACTAAGAAACCAGGTTGCTGTGCAATGCCTATTATTATCAGTAGCGATGAGGAGGAAGGCGACGAGGAAGGTAACGAGGACGAGAAAGGTGACGAGGAAGGTAACGAGGACTCTGATCTTTCTTATTATTAAGTAGCACAGTCTCTTTGTTTGAAAGACGGCGCGACGCCGTCTTCTACTTAATGTCTAATAGATAATTTTTTATATTCCATTAAGCTACTATCCTTTAAACTTGGCTAGGGGCCTAGGATCGAAAATTCGAAATGCATCGGCAAAAATTCGGTGTAGTAGTCGGTGTCCCGTCACGTGATATGTCACGTGACCTGATAATAAGACGTTACCGGAAATCTCGATATACCGGAGTGAGGTGGTCCGGTTTTTGATTCTGGTAGCCAGAGTCTACTGTAGCTGTAAATACGAAATAGATGTATCTAGCTATCTGATTCTACCATATGAGGACTTCCAAATCCCTATAAACTGCTTAGTCATCAGAATTCGGAAATTTGAAATAATGCCAAGATATGCCAAGACAACACACACCATTTTTGTTTGTTTATTTGCCACCGTTAGCTTTTTGTTTCGATATTTCAATCACGTCTTAAGAACTAATCCATCTATCCATTTTTCGATCGAAATAAACTGAATCTCGCATCCTTAAACCGTACATATACATTCTTTTCAGAATTTAGCTTTTATTACAACCCTACTTCTACGATGGATGAACTTGGCCAGTCAAAATCTGGGAAAGGAAAAGGCAGATTAGCATCAGCCGCATCCTCAATTACTGCAGCTTTAAGGAGTAGCAAGAAGAGACAGAGCCCAAATCCACCATCCGGCCGACCGCCGAAGGCACAAAAGATCACTCCTGAGAACACTCCGCCTCCAGCTCCAAATTATCAGACACCTGCCATTAACCGAATAATCGGTCATACAGGCCTGCAAGATAAAGAACAACTTTATAGCAAATCGATAGAACTACAGATAAAGGCAGAAGCACGTGGAGTAACGAGAAGGGACATACCATTAAACACGTTTCGCGAACTGTATCTTCACAACCTAAATCCGGATTCCGGACCTGAGCTTACTGTCGAGCATATGCAAGAACTTGGCAGCGGGGATTGGGATGAGAAATCTTTCGGGGATCGATTAGGCGATCTGCTCTCGGCCGAGGTTTGTTATTTAGGCAGATTATTATACCTTGGCTTCCCTGCTAACTTGTATGCTATAGTTTCTTGGTGACCTAATGTTTTATTACTCTGGCAATCGGACTTTAAGAGATACTGATAAAGATAAGGAAGTGCCTTCTAAACCAGATTGGATTATCCACTCTGGCGGAAACAGTCCTGGATGGGAGGATGTGGAACTTATAATTGAGCATACAAGGTCCAAAAATGAATTTTCTGATAAATTCCTCCAGTGGCTTCGTAACGCTCGAAGTGTTTTCCATCATCAGCCGTTCCGCCGTTACCTATACGGAATATTATTCCTAAACCCTTTCGCCTATATCTGCTACGTTGACCATGGTTGCGCTATCTCCTCCAGAGCTCTCTCTTTCGCAACTAATACAGAGCACGCTAAATTTCTCATCGACTTTTTCCGTGGTTTCGTAGCCAACCAAAACGATATCGGAAAGGACCCAACGGTCACCTTAGAATATGGACTGCCAACAACTATTCAACATGCGGGAAGGGTATGGGAGGAAACCCCTAAGGAACCGCTTGCTTATCGTTCTTCCCTTATAGGGAGGCACCTTAGGGTAATGCGAGTAACGGAACCAAATGATGGGTCAGAGTATTTAGCAGTAATGAAGTCTACCTGGGAAGAGAAGTTCCCCCCTGGATCGTCATTCCCAGAAGAGGCAAAGGTGCTCCAGATACTTGTTGACGCGGGTGTCCGAGGTCTCCCGCTTCCCCATGATTTGGAAAATTCAGTAGTGAGGGACGGCCGAGGTTTAGAGGTGGAAACTTCAGCTTTTCCGCCTAATCATAAGGCTAGGGTTGCTCTCACAGTAAAGAACGAAAAGCAAATGACTCAGATACAGTCGGTCTATATTTCCAATCACACTTCTAAAAGCTTCCCTTCTCAAGAGACCTTGGGCGCACCAAAATCCGCAACCTCGAGCGCCCTAAAAAACCCGAGACAAGAGTTTAATCGACCGCTTGAGATTCAGAGGCGACTTACACGCATCATAATGTCATACTGCAAGCCATTGAAGCAGGCCATGTGCGATTCAGGCCCTCAATTATTAATGCGGGTTATACGCGATGCAATGATTGTATATTATGAGGCATACAAGCTTCCAAAATTCGGTTTCCTCCATGGAGGTAAGCTTTATTTATTTTTATTTTTATTTTTATTTTAGTAGTGGACGCTAATATAGTATTAGATATCTCTGTTGAGAATATCGTGGTTCCGCTACCAAGGAGCAAACTTACTGGAGGCCTTACTCATGAGGACCGATGCGGCACCCTAATCGATTGGAACCTATGTTTCCCCAGCAGTGGTGAAGCATCAGACAGGAGTTTCAGAAGCGGTACTCGTATATATATGGCGCCCGAGCTTCTTGACGATGAGCATGTGGCTCGGAGAACCTTGAGTCACGATATGCATTCCTTCTTTATGGTTATTCTCTGGATGGCAACATACGACTACGAGAAAGAAACGTTCTCCCAGACTAAACCTCTCTATCGCAACCTTGCATCGAAGGCGCCTAACGAAGCTATCATAGGCCTCAAGGTGCTTATGTTCCAAAGTACGGATAAAAATTTCCAACGTCGAATAATCGATCACCTTAGATCTCCCTATTTTAACGACCCAAATTTTGTGATTTGTCTACACAAGCTACGCAAAATACTCTTCTTCGGCGCAGAGTCAGAAACTGATATAATGGGTGAGGAGCTGTTCCGTCGTTGTATGATAGAGATCGATGGATACTTGGACGAAACGAAGGGCAGCAAGGAGATGAGTTGGATTGATTCTAATTCTCAAGCCTCAAGCGATTCAGGTAAGGAGGAAGCACACGTATCTTAGAGATTAAGATTTCTTCTGTCCCCGTGTGTGTGATTGATAGTTTTCTGCTATCATGAGCTTTTATGTGAACCTGACGGCAACGGGTAGTGAAAACTAGGATTAAATGTCGACTAGGTGCTGTGAATAAGAATATTTATTTAAAATATCGGTGTGTTAATTTGCGATCGCAAGAGAGAGAGAGAGAGAGAGAGAGAGAGAGAGAGCGTGAGCTGAAAGGCTCTTCAGACTCATCATTGCTCACGAATCCTAGATCATGCTGTTCTACTGTTGACACCGTTGCTCAATTGTCACTTGCTGCGTTCCTCACGCATAGTTTATGAATGACTTCAACAGCAGTATTGAAGAAGGGATCGAATTGTCTATATCTTGGATATAGCTGCCTGAAGAGCAGTAATATGGTGATATCTAAATGATAACGATAGTGTGTAGATTGGAGCAGTAGAATACGGTAGTAGGCAGATAAATATAGGAAGAAACGGGCCGTCGTAGGTGTCTCGAGGATGATATCTTAGGTGTCGTGTGTGGGGATGAGGGGAAAGTAGGAGAAAGCCCCATTTATAGATGGTCGATAACGTATAATCTGTAATAGGCCCTGCAAACTCCGTACTATATACCTTCCTGCCCTATAGATGTCGTCCCTAATAGCTGAAAGCCTCGGTCGAAGACAGTCGTCCTAGTGTAAGCGTAAACCCCGGACTTAATCCCATATTAAAATAGAAGAAAACTGGTAAAAAACGAAATATTATAACCGTAAACTTGAACTCTTCAAAACAAGTGAAAATATATATAGTCGCAAAATTAACAGAAAGAAAAGCTTCAAAAGCCTACTATAACTTCTATAAACGTGCGTATTTACTATAGAACCGACTGTTTCCTATAATCTTTTTGAGTATAGCGTAGGAACTTGAAGCTGTATGCCTATAAGTTGGATTCTCTAATATAGCCTTAAGTACGTGCTTCTAAAATATAATACTATAGTACTAATATATCCGCTACTATAGATAGTATAAGCTCGTACTTTCTAGATACTTTTAGAACCTGCCTAGTCTTTTCTTTAAATACTCCCTCTTTTTTTCGATGATAGTATTTGTCTCTCTTTCCTCCTCCAATTACTAACTTTCTTTAATATCTTCTTAATATCACTTCCTACGGTATAAATATTCGCGGCTATAAACGTACAATGATAGCCGATTCTGCGGCTCGGGTAAAGGTAAAAATTAGTTACTTAGTATCCTATTTTATTATTAACTATTTCTACCGCTTTTCCTTCGGCCCTAGGTACTAGAGGTATAGGGTACCTGTCACGGATCATCCGGCACATAACCAGCTGCAGGCAGGAATTCAGAGTGCTGGCGGTGCCCTACATCTAGCCTTTGAAACCATTGAGTTGGAACAAGATGCGGTGCTGTCTTCCGAAATATAGTAAAAATAATACTTATGTCATGTCTAGTTTGGTTAGTTATTTCTGGCGCTAGTATAATGTTTAGTTTGGTATGTATCTCCATATCTATTTCAGCATATTATCTCTATATCTAGTTCAGCATATTATCTAGTTCGTCGAGTTAACTCCGAAATTCATGTATAAGTAGGGCCATGAAGCCCCTAGGTAGGGACGGGGAGTCAACCAAGAAGATTACACCGTCACCCCCTAATAAATTATACTTGTTATATTGTAAAGTTCACAGCGGGCAGAGCGTGGCACCATGGCAACACCGATCTAGGTGGCTGGATGCTAGCGGTGGACGAGGACAAGAGGCAAGATAGATGCTGATCTATTTACTAGGTGAATTGTTGCTTGAGGAGAGAAGCCCTAAACCTGGGAACGTGCTGGTTAAATACATAAAGGATAGCGGAAATAAGATGCTGAACTAGACATGGAATTAAGATAACGAACTAGACATGGAGATAATATACTGAATTAGATATGGAGATACATACCAAACTAGATATTATGCTAGTATCAGAGATAGTTAGCTGAACTAGATATGACATAGGTATTATTTTTGTTATATTTTAGAAGATAGTACTGTGTTTTGTTCTGACTTAATGGTTTTAAAGGCTAGATGTAGGGCACTGCTATCGTTCTGGATTTCTGCCTGCAGCTGGCTACGTGCTGGACAGTTCATGACATATATTCTCTCATCATCTATCATCAATTTTCATCGTCCATTTCTGATTAGAATAACTTCACCTGACTGTGACGGCTGGACGAGATAAGTTATCTATAAAAATACAGCACGGCCTGACTACAGCTAAAGCTAGTGGTGGTCACCCCGTTACATTATAATCATTATAAGCGCCGAATCTGAATTTAGACTATGAAATGTAAGCCGGTTACTATTTTGCAAGTAGGCGTTAGATGTAACGCTTGGCGTTTGATCAAATGTACTGAAGTAGCATGCACAAGTACTAAATGAACAAAGTTGCAAGTTAACCCGACTTGGCAACTCATAGATGGGACTAGAGTGCGACATGGGGCGGGTTGGGTTGGTTTCTAGATGGTCGAAACCACCCACGGGTCGGTTTTTAAATGGTAGAAACTAGAGCTTGACATGGGGCGGTTTTAATCCAGAAACCGTCGGTGCGGGTCGGTTTGAAGGGGGTCATAGGGAACCGCTAGATAGTTTTTTTTTTTTTAAATAATTTTTTTGAGTTATAAATTTAATTAAAAATTGTAATTTTAGCTATTTTTAGTAAATTTATTACTATTTTTAATAAATGGTTTCTTGGCGGTACAGTTTTTTGGTTATTGTCACAGTTTTTGATACAGTTTCGGGTTTTTTTTTTAAACAAAAACCGACCCATAGGTAGTTTCTAAAGTCTAGAAACCAACCCAAACTGCCCCATATCAAGCTCTAGTAGAAACCACCTACGGGTTGGTTTTAAAAACCATAAATTTTAATGAAAATTGTACCACCAAAAAACCATTTTACTAAAAATAGTAACAAATTTACTAAAAATAATAATAAATTACTAAAAAATAGTTAAAATTAGGGTTTTTAATTAAATTTATAACCCAAAAAAACCACTAAAAAAAAAAAAACCACCCAGCGGTTCCCCATGACCCCACTCAAACCTAGAGGTTGACATGGGGCGGTTTGGGTCGGTTTCTAGATTTTAGAAACCACCCACGGGTCGGTTGCTGGACTTGAGAAACCACCCACGGGTCGGTTTTTGTTTAAAAAAAAAAACCGAAACCGCACCAAAAACCGTGACAATAACGAAAAACCGCACCGCCAAGAAACCGTTTTAAATTAAATCACGTGACCACCAAAATTTTTATTATATAATTTTAATTAAAAATTATTAAAAAAAATTAAAAAAATTAAATTAATTTTTTATTAATTTTTTATTAATTTAATTTTAATTTTTTTAATTTAATTTTTTTCAAAATAATTTAAAATTAGGTGTGGGAGATCTTGAAACACGCTAAAACGACTAGTGCTTTTTTACCGAGTTTTTAAATTAAATTTAATTAAATAAAATTAAGCGCTAAACCGTTTATAAACGAAAAATACGAATTGATTGATTTTTTTGGAAAATTCAAAAGTTTTCAAAAAAATTTTGGATTTCGAAAAGTTTTTTTGATTTTGCATTTTTTTGAAAACGTTTTGTTGAAAATATAGCCGAACATACTACGTCTATATATACGATGTATACGTATGCGTCGTACTATATACGCATACGTCGTATACGTTGTATATACGCATACGTCGTATACGTTGTATATACGCATACGTCGTATACGTTGTATATACGCATACGTCGTATATACGTATACGTCGTATATGCGTATACGTCGTACTATATACGTATACGCATCAGTAAAAAATTGTATTGTCCTCCCAGTTTTCTAAAGATTCAGAAAATCCAGAGGACTTTTATTTTCTGAAAACCTTTTAAAATTAGTAAATATCATATTTTTAGTGGTTACCACAAGATTCTAAGCATTTAAAAACAATTATACTATAAAAACCTTAATAATTTTATATTATTAGAAAATCATTTATAACATTAATTTAATTAATAATTTTAATAATATTATAACTCAATATAAATTCTCAAATATTATTAATCAAGATAATTTCAAAAATCTTTTCAATAATGGTAATTTTTAATCAGACTTTCAACAATTAAGTACAGGTTTACACAATTCAAATAAAAATATTCAATTAAAAATTTTTTATATTAAAATATTATATATAAAAGCTAATAAATATATAAAAAAAAATTATTTATATAATATTTTTAGTTTTTCTTTAAATTTTCATTATAAATTTATTAGCTTTTTAAACGCAACTACCTCTTTATTATTAATAAAAAGAATATTTTAAAAAATATTTTTAATAATAGAAACAAATTTTAGAAATCTGGTATAAGATTATATTACACATCTATAAATACTAATAAGAATTTTTATCAACCACTATTTAAAATTTTCTAATAAATTATCAAAAATATTTAACTAAATTAGTAGAGTATATTACAGGTTTTTAAATATCCAACTTATCATACATACTAACTATTTTAATACTAATCTATCGATTTTTTTAATTAATTTCCCAACCTTTCAAACTTACCCAAAGATAGACTACACTAAAAACAAAAATATAAATATTTAATAAATCAACCAAAAAATCATACCTTATTCCTATACCCTTAGAAGATTTTTAATATTAATTAATCAAAACTTCACAAATAACTAAGTAAAAAAAGAAAATTTATAATTATAATCTATTAAAAAATTTCCAGCATCTAAAAAAAATTAAAAACTTACCTTATCTTTATTTTTTAAAAAATTTAAGTAATCTAAACTAATTAGCCTTTTAACATACATAAAATGAATATTGATATTAAGATTAGTAAAACTGTACACATCCAATATAAGATTTTTTGCAGATTCTTATAAATAGCTGTGACAATTATTAATAAAATAGCGAAGTTAATCTTATAATTAAAACATTATAACATATAATTTTAGTAAATATATTTATTTGATTTATTATTAAAATTATTGGTTCAATTTTCAATAAATGTTTGGCATACTATTAAATTTTATTATTATCTAATTAAATCTTACTAAAGAATTATTAAATAAATATTTTATTTTTTATTTATATAAAATTTATTAATTTTTTATTTATTAATATGTTTTTTGCGTTTTTCCATCAATTACTTTACTACTTATAGCTAATATCAGATTATAAAAATCTAATAACATCTAATGATTATAACAAAATTCGACTTCTATTTCAAAATATAAAATAAAAATAAAATATCCTAAATCAAGTTTAATTAAATATATCAATACTTAAAATATTCTTTTTTAGAGAAAAAAAGAAGGGTATTATAGATAATAAATATCTAATAAATAACCTTAAAATTAAAAATAAGGCTTTAATTCATTATTTAACTTGCTTATTATTAATAGTTAAATCATGATCTAAGTCAGAAATTAACAAACTGCAAGCATACTTTAAGAATTAAAAAATAAATATTAAAAATCCTAGAGTTAAAAAACTTAATTATTCTGATTAATTAGTTAATAAAACAAAATCAATAAAAGCATCATCTATTTCATTTTCAACAAAATTATAATTTAAAAGATTAATATCAATTTTATTTTCAGAATTAATATTGCTATTTTAATTCAATAAAGGAATAGTGTTAGAAACCAAACACTTAGTAGCTAATATAAACTTTTCTAACACACTTTCTAGCAATTAAATAACTTTATTAATTTAATTCTAAACAAATATAGATTATATTTATTAATTAGTTTTCTTCTTTCATCCCTTATCAAACACTATTAGTCTTAGAAGGTTAGAAAAATTTTATTAATTATTATTTTATCTTATTTTTCAAATAGAAATTATTTTAAAATAGAATAATATTAGATAAAAAAAAAAAAACTAATATCAAACTACTAAAATCTAAAAAAAACAATTCTAATAATTTATTTAAAAACAAAATTCTCTATTTAAAAAAAAAAAAAAAATAATACGCATACACTCTTTAAATTAAAACAAAATAAAATAAAGTTGTGCACAGATGTTAACAATCTTATACCAAACTACCACCATCATAAAAAATATTATATATTTATAAATTAATATAAATATTAATAAAAAAGTTCTTATTATCTAATAAAAATAAATATAAACAAGATATTACCTTATTTATTAAAATAATTCATCAATTTAAAGCATTAATTGTATTAAAAAATATCTTAAAAGTAGTAATTATAAAACTATAAAAATCCACTTATCATCCACCATCTTTTAAATCAAAATCAGTAATTATAATAATATCAAATAATTAATTAATATAATAATTTTTAAAATGTAAAATTAGTTCTATACAAGCTGGCGAGTATCTATTAAAAACTTCCTATTATTTTTTTTTTTAATAAAAAATAAAATTTTGATATAATAATTTATAATAAAATAAAAATGGTCTGATATATTAAATTTAATAAATTATAATAGTATTAGGATTTTGAAAATCTTCAATTAATACTACTAATTAATTAAACAGTTAACAAAAAAATATTTTTATAATATTAAAATCATTAAAATTTTAGCTATTTAGTACATACCCACTAGCAATTATAGCTAAACAGTATAATTTTAGGAATTTTTAAATTTTTGTATATAAGTTATCAAAGTGATAAATAGTTATAATTTTTCTTATAATTTATTGTTATCTTTTTAGATATTATCAAAAATTTCTGAGGATATATTTATCATCTGATATTGGATTTCTAATGTTTTGTACTAAAGTCTCATTTTCAGAATTTAAAAATATATAAATATTATTATTTAAGTACAAATATTTAATAACTAACAATTTACTGTTATTATTTTTATTAAAAAAACTGTTAGGATTTATTATAAGATTATTAATTATCAAATTTAAAAAATTTTGTTTTAATTTAAAATGTATATTTTCTACCAAATTCTAGCAAATTATTTATAACTAATTAAAATATCAAAACTTATTAAGAAGAGATATTAAATTTAATTTTTATATTTTGAATATTATTTTTTATTAATAGTTTATAATAATTTGTATATTATAATCAATACAATTTAAATTTTAATAACTTTTTTTAATTTGAAAATGATATTAAAATTCTAAAATATTTGTTAATTACTTTTTAAAATACTCATACTAACAAATTATACTTTTATAATGATTAGATTGATGTATTTTAATTGTATTAAAATAATTAAGAGTTTTTAGTTTGAGTTCATATTTAATATTAATTTCTTTTCTTTTTAATTATAATTTTTGATATTTTTGTAATTGGCTTATTCTCTTAGCTTATATATAACTCTTAGTATCCAACAATGCCTACTACTATTTTTATATTTTCTTTTGACAAGATTTAAAATTTTAAAATTGTAAAAAAATTAATTTAATTTAGTAAAATTTTTGTTAATATTAGTTTAATTATTAATTAATTATTTCATCAGTATGATTATAATATTGCGCAAGTAAATAAAAATTAATAAAATATTAAACACAAATTAAAACCTAGTTAAATTTTTAATATTTAGTAATTCTTAATAGATTCTAAAAAACTATAACTAAATAATAAATAATAATTCTACCAGTTATGTAAAACTCTTTCCTTTATTATTATATAATTTATAAAAATAATTTTTTAAAATAAAAAAAATTAAAATATATTAGGAGTTTAATTTAAACTTGGTTAAAATTATTAAATTATTTATATTATCAAATAAATTAATTAACTTAATTTAATATATTTTTTAAGGTATTAAGATAAAAACTGTATAAGAGATTTGGTTTAAAAAATGTATATAGTAAAATTTTAGAAATTTAACAAAAACTTAATAGAATTTAACCTAATTTTTTATTTTTTAATTTTTTGATTAACAATTTTTAAATCTATTAGGACAAGGTTATTAAAAGTTGAAGTTTTAGTTTATTATAGGAATGATAATCACAATCTACTACTCCTGGAGTATACTTTTTAAAATTTTAAACATCTACCTCGCAAATAAGATAAGATTTTGTATTAATATTAAATAAATTAGTGTATTTTATATGATTTACAATTTAATTATATAATTAAAATATATATAAACAAGTAAAGCTATTAATATATTTTAGATTAAAATTAGGTTTTATAAGATTTTTAGTATTTAATTTTGGTTCTTATTTGTTTAATAATTAAAATATTTTAAATAAGATTTTTTAAATATTAATATTAATTTTTAATTTCTAATAATTATTAAGATCTTTTTTTTTCAATAATATTAATATAAGTATAAATAAAATTTAAATAAATAACAACAATTTACTATAAATACTAAAAGACAGATTACTGATTATTAAATAAATCAACTATAATTTTTTATTACTAAAAAAATTAGTTAGATGAGTAGTATTTAATATACAAATAATAGGAATTAATATCAAGCCTTTTGGTAATATCAATTAAAAAACAATTAGCATCTGATATGCAATGTGATGTGTAAAAAAACATGTTTTGAACAAAAATATAAAAAAATTAAAATTATATACTTATATCTTCCACTACTAATCACTTATATGCAATTTTAAATATAATTATTTATTTTCCAAATTATATTTTTTAACTAGTATGTATATTAGATTGCTGGTGTATACTAACTACCTAAAAAAATAACTTATATAATCAATAAAATTATAATAGAAGTATTTTTATAATTCTAGATTTTTAATTACCCAATTATAGATTAAAGTTTAAAAGTTAAAATTTAAATTTCCAACCATATTTTCAATTTATTTCTAAAAAATATGCACAGATCAAAAAAATATATCAAAAGATTTCAAAAATCCATTATCGAAAAAATTGTTAATTTTAGTTTTTGATATTTTATTTTGTATCAACCACCTTACCAATTTATAATTTATATAATTTGTAAATAGATAAAATAAGTTTTCAATTAATTATAACGATAAATCTTCAAATATAATTGTAACACTGGTGTTTAAATATATATCTGTACAAGTTTCTAAAAGATATTCAGAATTTAAGAAAAAAAAAAAAAATTATATAAATTTTCTAGTTAAATTGATTAAATCTTGAAATATAAAGTTAGACATTTAGAGTCTAAAATATTACTTTCAACAATAATTTAAAATTTTTAATAATAGAACCATTTTTCATATATATTGTACTAACCAATTTTTAAATATAATTTTAAATAAAAATGATATAGAAAACTTAAAGCAGACATATTAATAATATTATAATATTCAATAATTTAAAAAAAATTAAGAAATAATGAAGATTAAAAAATACCAAACATCCAATATAAACTCTTTTTAAACTTAAAACATCTCTCAACAATTTTAGATTAAAAAAGTATTTAATAAAAAAAAAAAGTAAATTACTTAATAATCAATCCTTTCTTAATTTAATTTAGTCCTGTAGTATGGTATGGTGACCAGGATCTTCTGATTATACTCCTAAAAACTGGTATTTACCCTCATATATCTTAAATAGTAAATAGATCTAGAATTTTTAATATATTAAAAATATATAAATTAATTTTAGAATATTTAAATATAAAAACAAATAAAAATAAAAAATATTCAAAAAATATATTTAAGCTTACTAGAATTTAACAAAAACTTCCATTGATTTTAAGTAATTATTCAAAAATAAACTTAATAATAGACTATATAATAATATATATTAGTTTATAATATTATTGATTATTTTCTCTTTTTTTTATTATTATTATCACCGTTATTGCTTTTATTTTATTTTATTTTTGTTTAATACCTAGTGTTCTTGTAAAGCTTTTTAGTTTCAAATAGACTTTAAAAATCCTATACTTATCAATAATTTATGTATTAAACAAGTTATCAATTCTGAAATATTATTTTTAATATCTTTACTCCAGTGCTAGAATAGAGTACAGTAGCAGACTGTTAAAGATTATTTATCTCCAAAATCAAAAACTTGAAACAAATTAAAATTTTAACAAAATGACAAATTATAATTTTGATTAAATATTAGATAATAAGGTAGATTTTCTTTTTTTTAATTTAACTCTTAATATTACTAATCTATATATACTTAATTTTAAATATTTTAAAAATATAATTCTAAAATAGTTTTAAGATGATGATAAGTTTCTTAAAAACACTACTAATCCTCTAACTATTTTTTTGAATATATTTGTATATTTTAGTTATTATCCAGAATTTGATTTTGATACTGAAAACCTTAATAAAATTAAAAATTTTGATTTGTTTGAAAATTTTGTCAACTTTGAATTAACTTTTATATCTATTAATTTTAGATGTAAAAGTCTAAGACTAGAATGTCTAAAGGACTCAGATAGTTTAATAACAAACACCAAAAAATTAGTAACAGCAGCAAGATCATCTAAATTACCAAATGAAAAAAATAGTAGGAAAAAATTTAATAAAGGTATAGGCAAAAAACCTGCTAGTAGAAAGCTAAGTAAGTAATAAACTTCCAGAATCTTATTTCAAATTATAAAAAAATTTTAACTAATAAGTATGAAATAGTACCTATTACAAAAAAAAAAAAAAGAGTTACAAAAAATAAAGCTAAAAATAAAACTAAAGATAACAATAAAAACAATAATAATAACAATAATAACAACAACGATGATAATGGTAGCAAAATTACACCACTAAAAAGAAAGAAATATAGAATTAATAAATATCCTAAAATCGATGATAATGGTAGCAAAATTACACCACTAAAAAGAAAGAAATATAGAATTAATAAATATCCTAAAATAATAAACCATAAAACGCTAGAAATCAACTAACAGCCTCTTAATTAAAAGAATCAATATCAATACTACAATCGTAAGAAATGATAAGGTTATAAGAATCTCCAAAACTAACAGCATAATTAAAAAACAATTTTTTTAAAAATCAAAAGATAAAAATTAAAATCTTATAAGAGATTTTCAACATCTACTAACAGCTTATACCTAGACAGAAAATATAGCAAGATTACTAATATAAAAATTATTACCAGTTTTGATTTGGATAATCTTAATTATACCTATCTTAGGTTAAAAAATAAAATAATTGCTAAAATAAATTTAAGAAGTAAGTTTTTATGAAATATTAAAAATTTATTATAAAATGCTAATTTATATGTACAGATTGAGTTAGACTTAAAAATTTTATTTTAAATAATAACCATTAAGTTGTTACCAATTTTTTAGTAGCCACCCAAGTTAAAAAATTAATGTATTAAATCACAAAACCAGCAAATTTTATAAATCTAACATTGGGTGATGGTAGAAAAAATAGAGGAAATAATGGAGATAATAAAGACAATGAAGATAAAAACACTGGATCCTCAGGCATAAACAAAAAAAAAGATGACAGATATAGGACAATAAACTCTACAAATCTTTTAGATTACAAATATAATGTTTTACACCATATCAACAGTTAATAAGAATAGATTGGCTAAAAAAATCTTAGTATTAAACAAAAGAAAAATTTCATCTTCAAAATTATAAAATCAATTTATTTTAATATTATTAAAAATACAATCCTTATAAATAATTAAGTTAATACTAAAAATCCGAAACTAATCAACAATGATTTGGTAAAATCCATTTTTGTTAATTTAAAAAAAATTATTTAAGATATATTTAAAAAATATAAGAAAAATATAAAAACTATTTTAGAATATATTACTTTAAATAAATATATACATTTTAATGATGGTTTTATAAGAGATTTCAGAAGTTTTTAGTTAAAAATAAAACAAAAAAAAGCAGAAATTAAAAAAACTAAAAAAAAAATAAATAAAAAGAAATTACAAAAAACTATTAATAATAGTAAATATTTGTTAGTTTATAACTAAACACTAAAAATCTACTAATTTATTTTTATAATCACTTCCAATAAATTTATTATTAATATTTTTTTTACTATTATTATTATTTTAAAATTATTAAAAGTTTTAGTTTTATCTCCTTCCAAAATTCATATTAGAATTCAAATATTCTATCCAAATAATATTACCGAATTTATTTTTGTTTAAGATAATACAAACTACCTGTACAAAAACTCTAAAAGTCTAAAAGCAAACAATTCCAATACAATCAAATCTTATAATATGGATATAAATTAAACTATTATGATTTTAACAAATTTAAACATTTTTATGGTAATAAAAAATAATAAAATAGTTTTAGTTCACTTGTAGCTAAAAGAAAACTATATTAAGCCGATAAGAAGTAATAATTATTTTTTATATAAAAAAATTATTTTAACTAATACTTTAAAAATATGGTTTAATGATATATGGGCAGCAATCCAAGAAAATACAATAATAATATAATCATATCATTTTTACATTGAACTCCCCAAAGCTCTAACTCTCCTTTAGTCGGTAGAACAGTTTAGTTAAATTTTAAAAAGACAATAGCAGCAGTAACAACAGCAGGACTGAGTAAAACGGGTTGAAGACATTAAAGAGCTAATAAGAAACTGGATTGAGGAGATTAAAAAAAACTAGAATATAGTTAGTTAATATGTTTTTTTTAAAAATTTGGAAAAATTAAAAAAAATTTGTTAATAGTAAGAACATTAGAGAAGACTATAATAATCTTCTAAAAAATTATAATAAAAATATTTTTATTTAGATTCAATCATATACTTAATATAAAATTAATTAGTCTAATAGATAATTTACAATAAAAGTAATATTTTTTTTTAAAAAACATATATCTTATTTAATCAATCGAGTAATGAAGAAATTACAGAAGATTTATAACAAATTCTCAACATCTACTTCCAAATTAAAATAAAAAATATTATTTAAAAAAATTTTTTTAAAAAAAAGAAGAAATATAAAAATTAATAATTAAAGTTATATATATATATATAAATTTAATAAATTTCAAACCTTTTTAAAGACATTCTGAAGACTTTAAACATTTTCTTTCATATTTTCAATAATTCTTTTCACTATCAATTTAGATATGTTTAATAAAAATAACTTTTAATAAAATGTTAGTTTTTAAGCATCTAAGACCATCCTCTACACAACCCTTACAACCTCTCAACACCACCAAAGATCCTCTCAGGCTACCAGATTTTTTGTTGATACNTATACGCATACGTCGTACTATATACGCATACGTCGTATATGCGTATACGTCGTATATACGCATACGTCGTATATATGGAGGTGTGTTCGGCTATATTTTCGACAAAATGTTTTCAAAAAAATGCAAAATCAAAAAAAGTTTTCAAAATCCAAAATTTTTTTGAAAACTTTTGAATTTTCAAAAAAAAAATCAATCAATTCGTATTTTTCGGTTATAAACGGTTTAGCGCTTAATTTTATTTAATTAAATTTAATTTAAAAACTCGGTAAAAAAGCACTAGTCGTTTTAGCGTGTTTCAAGATCTCCCACACCTAATTTTAAATTATTTTTAATAAATTTTAATTAAATTTATATAATAAAATTTTTGGTGATCATGTGATTTGATTACATAATCTGATAATTCTTATCGATAAGCGGGGAACCGTCGGTTTTTGGACGGTTTTTGATTTTTAGAAAAACCACCCAGCGGTTCCCCATCACCCCCTCAAAACCACCCAACGGTTCCCCATCACCCCCTTCAAACCGACCCGCACCGGCGGTTTCTGGATTAAAACCGCCCCATGTCAACCTCTACTCAAACCGAACCAACCCGCTGGTTTCTGGGTTAAAACCAACCCATGTCGCACTCTAGATGGGACACAAAAACCTGACCCAAAGGTACCTTAATATAACCCATTCTACTCAAAAGAGTATCTCAATTTACTGTATACCCCTTCTTATAAATATAATTTTAGGTAACTCTAATACCAAGGAATTTTTTTAATTTTTTTATATTTTTTATATTATATTTTTTTTTTAAAATTTTTTTAGCTCGCTTTATTTTGAAAAAGTTTTTAGAGAAAAATAGTATATTATCTATATATACTATTATTATAATATCATTTCTAATATAAAAATACTCATCTATAAAAGATTATTTTATTTTAAATAAAAAAGTTTTTAATATAAAGAATTTATATAGATTTTGGTTCAAGTTTTTTAAAAAAAAGATAAATTTTTAAAATCTTTCTATTTTAACTAAAACTATTTATTAAAAAAATGGTAATAATAAATATAAAAAGGTACTTCTAAAGTATTATATTTTTTTAAAAAAAAATAATTTTTAAAACGAAGTTTAAACTAGATCTAAAAAATAAGCTTTTAAAAAATATAATAGATAATCCCTGTAATTAGTATAAAAAAAAAAGTAATACTTATTACTATAATTATAAAGAAGATTAATATTATAAGAAAAATCTATCTCTTTTATAACATATAAATAATAATAATAATAACAAACTTATTATTATCTTTTATATAATAAAGGACCTTTATAAGACAAAATACAGAGCTTATAAAAATATAATAAATAATAAAATAAAATTTTAAAAAAATAATACCTAAATTCTAAAGCTTTTAATTAGTTTATAAAAAATATAAACTTATTTAAAACTTATTACTTCTTTAAAAGATCAAGGAAGATACTATTTAAAAATGATTTTATTATAAAAATACTAAAAATAAATATTATAAGAATTAAAACTTTAATATATTATATTAAAAGAGAGGAAGCTTTTTATACTCTTAATATAATATTAAACTTTTTATCTATAAAAAAACTTATAAAAAAAAAAAATTAAGATAATTATTAAAAAAAATAAAATAACCCTTTTATATAAACATCTTTTTATTAAAGAGTGTTTTAAAGATAAAAAAACTAATCTATATAAATTTTTAAAAAAAAAAAGTAATTTCTTAATTAATAATTTTTTAAAATAATATATCTTTAATAAAAAGGATATTTAATTTATTTTTTTAATTATTATAAGAGGAGTATTAGTAAAAGTAATTATTACTAGAATAAATATTTTTGTAAGAATTGGGCACAATAGACACAAGGTATCAAGGTAATACCAACTTATATTATAAGGTTCTAGGGTAAGTGGATGTATATGTTTTAGTGTTCGAAAAAATCAGCAATATGCCCCGCCAAGAAGTACCTCTAACACAAATTTTGGTGAAAGGTACTTCTTGGCGGGGCATATTGCTTATTTTTTCGAACACTAATATGTTTAAATTATTACTTAAATTGTTGCTTAATTTCTTAATTATATGATAGCAAAATTATAAATGTTAAATAAATATATAGTTTATATAAAGAAAGATATAAATTTATAACCTAAATAAAAAAAAATAATTTTATAAACTTGGATAAAAAAAATAATTTTATAAACTAAATAAAGAAAATAATTTTATAAATTAAACAAAAGAGATAATTTTTATAAACTTAGATAAAAAAAATAATTTTATAAACTAAATAAAAAAAATAACTTTATGAACTAAATAAAGGAAATAATTTTATAAACTAGATAAAAGAGATAATTTTATGAACTAGATAAACTTGAAAGAGGTAACTTGTGAACTAAATAATAAAAATAATTTTATGAATTAGACATTTTTACTCTTATTTTAGATTATGTTATTCTTATTATATTTCTTTAATCTATAGGATTGTGTGAATATTTTTTATTATTATATACAGGACTTTATTAGTACTTATAATTTCTTGTTATAATTCATTATATTATTTGAGCTTTATTATAAAAATTTTTCTTTAGTATTAACATTTTGTTAATACTCTGTTTGGATGTTTAGGATTTTCTTAGATTTTTTTCTATGTTTATATTATTTGTTAATTTTAGGTAGTATTAAACTTTGATAATAATTTTTTTTTAAGATTTTTAGAATAAATTCTTATTCCTTTTCTGGTAGTATATTTAAAATTAATTTTTTTTTAAATTTGGGATTATTTGGACTTTTTAATTTATTTTTTGAATTAAGTTACTAGATAAATAGTATTTTTGTTTCTTTTTATTCTTAATTAGAGTGCGACATGGGTTGGTTTTAACCCAGAAACCAGCGGGTTGGGTCGGTTTGAGAGGGGTCATGGGGAACCGCTGGGTGGTTTGATATGGGTCGTGGGGAACCGCTGGGTGGTTTTTTTTTTTTTTAATGGTTGTTTTTTTGGGATATAAATTTAATTAAAAACCGTAATTTTAACTATTTTTAGCAATTTATTACTATTTTTAGTACATTTGTTACTATTTTTAGTAAAATGGTTTCTTGGCGGTGCGGTTTTTATTAAAATTTATGGTTTTTAAAACCGTGTTGGTTTTTTTTTTTTAAAAAAAACCAACCCGTGGGTGGTTTCTACCATCTAAAAACCAACCCGTGGGTGGTTTCGACCCTCTAGAAACCAACCCAACCCGCCCCATGTCGCACTCTATTCTTAATATTTTTAGTATTTTTTAGAATGTTTTTATTGTATTATTACTAGCTTTTAGTTAATAATTTTAGATTTTACTTTATAAAATATAATTTTTAGTTTTTAGATTTTTTATTAAAAGGTGTTATATTTTAGATTCTATTAAATATTATTCTAAATTTTTAATAAATTTTTTTCAAAATCAAAGTCTATAGTAAAAATAAAATATTTGGAAAATCTAAATTTATAAGATAAAAAAAAGAAAATTTTTTTATTATTAGGATAAAATATTAATAATTATAATTTTAAAATATTAATTAATTTAATTATTAAGTTAATAAAATTTTAAACATTAAATAAAGTAGTAGGCTTTATATTATTGGATAAGTTTTGATATTAGATAATAAAATTAATTAGTATAGTTGTTGTAAATTATATAAATCATTTTAATACAAAAATTTTAGGTTATAAATATTTTTTATTTATTAAAATTTAGTTTATTAGAATATTTCTTATGAAAAATTTGAAAAAATTATTCTAAATATTTAATATGGCTAATTAGTTTCTAAATTGGTTTATTATATTCTTTCTAATAAATATAGTATTCAAGTTGATTGTTCTATTTTTGGAAATTAAATAATTTTAAAATTTTGTATAATATATTACTATTTTTATTAATAATGATTGATGGGGGTTATTTTTCTTAATTCTGATTTAGAAAAGTGTTGTTTCTGGAGTATTGTAGTAAATTAATATAGAAGGTCGGGTAAATTTTTATTACAAAAGGAAAATTAAGTTTATATATTTTATTTTTTATAGATTTAAAGATTTGAAAAGGCTTTTTATTTTTATTAAATAATTTAAAATATGGTTTGATAATTAAAATGTTACACATGTTTAACTAAATTTTGTTACTTTTTTTGTAACTAATAGTAGGTTTTTTTTTTTGTTGACTTACTTTTGCTATATTTACATAGTATGGTTGATTTTGGTTTTAAGAAGGTTTTATAGTTTTATTATTTGTTATAAAGTCAGAGGTTCAAATATTTTAGAAAAATATTTTTTTATTAATAGTTATTGTCTTTAGAGTGCGACATGGGTTGGTTTTAACCCAGAAACCAGCGGGTTGGGTCGGTTTGAGAGGGATCATGGGGAACCGCTAGGTGGTTTGATATAGGTCGTGGGAAACCACTAAATAATTTGATATAGGTCATGGGGAATTACTAAATAATTTGATATAAATCATAAAAAACTGCTAAATAGTTTTCATTCAAATTGAAAACCACCCAAAAACCAACAATTCTTTGCTTATTAATAAGAAATCAGATTTTGACAAAGATTATTAGCACTAGTCTACATATAGAGTAATATACAAACTTTTTTAATAAAAATGAATTGTTGAGTGTCTAAATAGTGTAATTTCTTGTGTATATAATTTTATTATTAAATTAATATACAACAAAATAAAAGCACCAGATTCTGAAAGTACTAAGTACTAAACTCCACAAATTATAAATATAAAAACAAAAATAAATTAAAAAACGTATTGTCATAAAAAATCAAACATTATCTGCCCAATCGAATGTTATTAGCCTGGGGAACCAAAGTATGCATGATATAATGATATAATCTATTGTTTTTGTATATGATAATCTATCTATTTACATAAATTACAAATTTGTTTATTATTGCATATTGGAGAATTAATATTTATTATGGATATATTTATTAAGAAAAGAGTACTTATACTCAAAATAATTGATAATAAAATATTCCATGACTTTTTGTATGACTTTTAAAGTATTTTGTTTTTATTTTAAGTTTTTGTTGTTATATGTTTGGTTTTGTGTGATTTTATGGTATAGGTGGGCGAAAGTAGACTTGGGTATTAGGAGATTGGTGGATTTTTACATTTTTTTGATTTCCTGGAGGGCAATTGTTATATTTAGTTAAAAAAAGGAATTATTTTATATGTAAAGTAATGGTTTGGTAATAAACTTATTTTCTGGCTTATTTTGTTGTGGCTTTTTAAAAGGTGCTGTTTTGGAAGTTTTTTTGCCTTTTGTTGAGATTGTTGTTCCAAGTTTGATGAATTTATGCCTGGCGGTGGTTTTTGTTTTTGGAGCTATTTTGGTGTTTGAGAAATTTTAATATTTAAAATATGTGATTATAGAGTGGATTTGTAAATTTTAATTTTGTGTAAATTATTGAGTAAATTATTTTTAAAGCTAAATTTAATTGGAGGTTAAAACATTAAAAATAAATCCCTGTTATACTTATATAATGAGGTTACGGATTTAGATTGATTCAAATATTAGGCAGCTTTAGATTTTGGAGCTGTAATATACTGTAGATGATATGTTGGTACAGCTGATTTTTTTGTTTAAAAAATGTAAAATATCGTATTTGAAATGGTTAATATTAATTATTTGCTAAATATAAGATTTTGTATTGTAAGATTCTGTGTCACAAGTTTTTATTAGTGTAAATTTGTATATATCTTGCTTGAAACCTATTGTTTTTTGATATATAATACTAAAAATGTGTTTTCGCACAGAGAATACGAGGATAAGTATATAAAATAAATAACGTTAGTTTATTTATAATAATAAAAAAACCATTTCAGATAAGTGTATATGATATTTTTAATTAAAATAAGAAAAAAAAAAGCCTGTTTGGGTTTATAAAAAAGGGGCAGTTTATAACTACAATGTAGATTTTATTTTTTTTAATTTGTCTATAGATTTTTTTTTTTTATATATTTAATTTTTTAAGTAAAATTAAATTTTTTTATATTTAAACTGACTGCACTAAATAAAACCATGATAAAAAGTATATATACTTAAAATACTATTAAAGAAATCTGATATACCTTCTCTAAATACCACCTGTTAAAGAAAGTTTAGAAAGTCAAAAAGTGGGTGGGATAAGGTGGAGTTGGATATTAAAAATAAGTTTACAAAAAAAAAATCTGTTGCTAAATAAAGATTAGAGAAGAGTTTAAAATTTTAAAAATTTAGTGTTTTTAACTAAAAAGTGGATCTTAACAAATAAACTAAAAAATATTTAAATGAGAGTTTATAAAATAAAATAACTGAAGCTTGTATTATTTGGGAGAAAAATAATCCCAATAGTTTACCACTTTCTTTTAAAGAAGATTACCCCACTTTTATTAAAAAATCCGACTAGAAAGACTGGTTACCTGTTAAGCAAACTCAAAAAAAAAAATTTGATTTAATTAAGAAAAGCAATTTCTTTAAAACTAGTTTCGGTTAACTTTTAGGTATGGGTGCACCTGGAGAATTTTCAAAAAATAAATAATCAAGAGTAAGCCAACATTCAATTTGATAAAAAAACTTTAAAAAAAAATATAAAAAAAATAATACAAACAAGGATGATACAAATTTGATAAATGAGATTGAAAAATCTATAAGTAATAATGATAATAATATAGGATATTTAGATTGAGAGGTTTAAAATTAAAAAGTTAACACTTTAATCTTTTTACATATTTGGGAAATAGTGTACCGGTACTTTAATATTTTTGATGGAAATGATCTAAATTTTAGTTGAAATGAACAAATCTTATTTTTCATATTTTCAATTTTTCAAAATTATATTAAAAAAAAAAAAGTTACTCTACATGTTATTTTATTTGTAAAATAATGTATAAATACTGTGAAAGAAACCAAATTAAACTAAATTGACCTAAACCACTTTAAACCAAGCTAGTAACAGTAATAGAATAGTCTAATTTTGTAATAAAACCCTTTTTTTTTTTATAACAATCTTTTTTTATTTTATTTAATTTTTTTAGAAAAAAAATTAAATATGTCCTTCCAGATTGAACCTATGATTTTTAACCTATTGACCAACTTCTAGCTGACAACTAATTGTAAATTCATTATTTTTATGGTTGAAAGCAAAGACAAAATTAAAAATTAATAACAATCAACTAATTAAATCAAAACTTAGCAAACAACAGATAGAAATAATAAACCGTATCGGATTTTAGATTTCAAATCTTTTAAAACCTTTTTTGTTTAGCAAGATTTTAAAAAAATTATCTGTAGATATACAAAAAAACCACATATTCTATACCTAATCTATGATATGTCTCTTACACACCCTCACAACAGCAGTAACAGAACATCGTCTATAAAAGGATATTTAAAATCTAATTGCTGCAAACAAATGTTGAAGAAAACCAGATAAAAGTCAATTACCTCCTCATTTACTAAATTTAATACAATAAATTATATTATACTATAAACAAATTAGTGTTATTTTACATGTAAAACAAATCTAATTTTATTTAAAATTTAAATTATTAAAAAGATGAACAGTTGAAATTTTTAAAACAAAACTATAAACAACTGTTTTTCAAACTAATAATAAGTAGTAATATTTTATTTCAATTTTTTAATAACTTACAGTTCCACAATCTTCTAAACATATTATCACTGGATATTAAAATATTATCTACTAAAAAATTAAAAATTATACTTAAAAACTAGCTAGAAAATATTATAGATACTTTTAAAAAAAGGATTTTAGTAGATCAAAAAATATCTTTTTTATTGAATGTTTGGACTTCTTTAAATAAAATAGCATTTATTGCTATTATAGCTTTTTAAGTTAATAATACCTAAAATTTACAAAAAATACTAATTAAGTTTGAGTACTTAACTAAAAAACATACTGGTCCTTATATTACCAAAATTATTATTAATATTATTGAAATTTATAACTTAATGGATAGGTTATATGCTATCACTACTGATAGCGCTGGTAATAATAAAATAATAGCTAAAAAACTTACTCAACATTTTGGAGACTATAAACTATTAGATATTAATAGCAATCTTGATAAGGATGAAATTTGGCAACTAAATGAAAATTTAGTGGATGTAGCAACTAAACTCTCTCCTATTTGGGATAATAAACAAAATTATTTATTTTATGTTGTTTATGTTATTTAATTAGCTATGAATGCTTTTATTAGTGGTATCAAAGGCTTCCCCTTCAACCCTAATTAAAAACTATTTTATATTAAGGAATTAAATAAATTAAAAAATTTATTGTTTATATTTTATTGATTATTTATTATGGTAAGTTTTTTACTTGTAGAGTAATACTAACCTTTTATAGTAAAAAATGATTAAAGAGGATGTAATTATCATAATTTTAAATTTAAATATTTTATTAAGTAATTATAGTTTTACCAAATTATTTTAAATAATTTAAATCTATTTAGCTTAAGTTTAAAATCCAAAAATAATTGTAAAAAAAGGTTGATATAACTAAATTAATCTTGGTTGTTGGATTGCTTTTAGATATACTAATTTGTTAGAATTTTATTTTACTAATATTAACCTGTTTTATATGCCTAATTTTTATTATTAAGGATTGGGTTTGGTTATTAGGAAATGAGAATTAAAACTATTACATTCTTACTAAAGAGGAACTTGAGTATATCTGATTTATAATTGGGATCCTTCAATTTTTTTACAAATTTATAAATATTCTCTCTGAATTGAAATAGTTTGAAATATGCAATATTTGGTATATCTATGATAAATTGTTCAATTATTTAGAGAAGTATATCTAAAAAATCAAATTAATATCTGATAATTGGAAAAAATTATTTAGAAATCCTCTTCTATACTGTAAAGAGAAGTTAAGTAAATATTATAGCAGAATTAATAATAAAAGAGGTAGGTTATATAATTTTGGTATTATTCTTAACCTACAAATTAAATTATCTCTCTACGCTTTAGAGAATTAAAATAAAAATTTTAAAGTTAAATATTATAACAACTTTTTACAATATTATAAGAAGAATTATGCATATAAAGAAATTTTGGGTAATGCTGTTAAACAATTTAAAAGTTTTTAAAAACCTTTTTGTCCTTGTTTACTTAATCTAGATGAAGAGTTTTATGGTATTTTCTCCTCTGAATTGGATTATTAAGTTATTAGTTGCTTTGAATTAACAAAAGATAATGAAAATTTGAACAAAACTGAATTTTATGTTAATCAGCTAGTAATAAATTTAAAAATGGTATTTCCACTTACTGTTACTCTACATATAGAATAATTTTAATTTTAATTTTAATTTTTTTATTAAATTAAAACAGATTTGTTATTAATTGATTAATAAAAGGTATATGAATAGGGATATCCTGTATTATCATAGATAGCACAAGATATATTTAGTATACAAATTGTTTTTGTTGATGTGGAACAAATTTTTAACCAAGTTAGAGATATTATAACTTAGAGAAAATCCTGCTTGTATGTTAAAATGATTAAAGCTATTATAATTACAAAGAATTTTCATAGATTGGAGTTACATTCTGAAAAAACAGTAGAGGATATGGAGATTGAGAATTTAGCATTATTGGGAGATGAAACCTTGATGCTGAAAATGGTAATGTTTATTTAGAACATGCTCAATAGCAAAAAGCGAAATTTGAGCATAATTACAGATCTTTGAGTTAAGATAGTTTGATATAATTAATTTTTTTTTTATTTTTTTGTAATTACTTTGGAAATTTTTAATTTAATATTTTGAGCTTTTTAGTTTTTGATTTAAGTAATAAAAGTAAAAGTATTATTTTATATGTAAGTTTACATAGAAAACACTTGGATCTGTGTGTAAACTGATATAATTTAGATATAATTGCTTCTTTTTATGGCTTTATGGTTTCTTGGTGGGGTGGTTTTTTGTAATTTTGATGGTTTTTAAACCCGTCCTTAGTTTTTTTTTTTAAAGAAAAATTAATTTGTAAGTGGTTTCGATTATCTAAAAATTAATTTGTGGGTGGTTTCTATTATCTAAAAATTGACCTGTGGGTGGTTTCGACCATCTAAAAACTGACCCGTGGGTGGTTTCGACTATCTAGAAACCAACCCAACCCGCCCCATGTCGCACTCTAATTGTCTTAGGGTTTTAACTATAATTAACTGTAAAAGATAAGATTTTTATAATTTTTGAAATTTTGTTATTATAGTAATATTTAGTTAATAGTAATTATTTTATCTAATTATCTTGTTGATAGTTAATATAAGTTTGGAAATATTGTTTAATAATAAAATTAATATATTCAGTTTATTTATTAATTTATAGGTAATATACTATATTTGGTCTATAATAAATTTTTAATTTTTTAAATTTTTTATTAACCTCATCTTAAAAATTATTTAGGAAGTTAATACCTTTATTTAATATAATTTTTTTTAATAGTTTATAAAATTTTTATATGTTATGTAAGAATATTTTTATTAATTTTTTAATATTGAGCTTTTTACTAATAAATAATAAATAAATTATTTTAGATAATTTACATATAATTACCAATGTTACATCATATTTCTTTTATTAAAGTAATTTTATAATAAGATTGAATAAGATATTGTTTTAATTTTTTTTTAAAATTTATAATAATTATAATAATTTTTAAAATGTGTTTTATAGGGCTTTTATTTTGTAATAGTGTTTAAAATATACCAGGGATAGCGAGGAACAAGCCCGGAAAAATTTTTTGAGTTGGGGAATCAATTTATCCCTCCCTAATCCAGGTTTTTTATTGAGAAAAAAAGAAGCCAATATTTTACTAAATCAAAAAAATATTTTAATATAAATTTTTATTATTTCTTAACTTGATTTTAGTTTTTTTTTTGATTCAGAGCGGGTTTTTCCTGTTGGAATAATATATTTTTATAAATATATATTAATGGTTTAAAAAGAGTTATGTAAATAAGCTATTATATAATTCTAAATAAATTAAGAAGTTAAATATTAAAAATTATATTATTATATTATTTTAAATTAAAAAATTTTAATTTATAATTTCTAGTTTGAAAGTATATTTAATAAATATTTTTTCTATTTATAATAAATTAAAAAAATATATGCTTGTTAGTTATAAAAATATGATGTAGATATTAAATGTGAATTTTAATTAAAACAATAGGATTTTTAGCTATAATAAGATTATGAATGATTTTGTAAATAGGTACTGGAAATTTAGGTAAAAGATTAGTATTAATACTAGGAAGTTATGGAAACTTATTTTAAGTTGTATTTTGATTTTTAAATTATTAGTTATTTATATGTTTATTTGTATTAAATAAGTGAATTTATTATATACTTATTTTTATTATATTATCTAAATTATTTCTAGTATAATTATAAATATGAGTTAACTAAAATATTGTTTTTATTTTAAATATTATATATCTTCTTTTTATATTTATTTTTGAAATTTAATAAATAAAAGTTATATTAATTTTTGTTATTATTATTATAATTTTATAATTTTATTTTATTCTTACTATTTAGTTAGGTTTAAATTAAAATATAAAATGTTTAATTTTATAAATTTCTTTTTTTTATTTAAAATTAAATAACTTTAATTTTTAAGCTAAAGTTTTAAGTGAGTATAAAATTTATTTTTTTAAACATATTTTTTTATTTTTCCCAAATTATTATTATTTTTATTTTTATTAGAGTAAATAGCTTACTAACTATTATTTTTTTATCATAAATTTTTAATAGTTTTAAAATTTTTTTATTATAAAATAATGTAATTGGTAGAATTGGTTTTTAGTATATTATTACTAGAGCTTGACATGGGGCGGTTTGGGTCGGTTTCTGGACTTTAGAAACCACCCACGGGTCGGTTTTTGTTTAAAAAAAAAAACCGAAACCGCACCAAAAATCGTGACAATAACCAAAAAACCGCAACGCCAAGAAATCATTTACTAAAAATAGTAATAAATTTACTAAAAATAGTTAATTATTATATTATTTTTTTAAATAAAAATAGCTTTTATAATAGTAATAAAATTAGAATATATACTAACAAAATAAAAAATATTATAAATAAAATTTTATTATTAAAGAATTTAATTATAAATATTTTAGTAATTATTTATAGAATTTTTAAAATCCTTATACCCTCAGCGTGATCACCAAAATTTTTATTATATAATTTTAATTAAAATTTAATAAAAAAAATTAAAAAAATAAAATTGAATTTTGATTAATTTTTTTTAATTTAATTTTAATTTTTTTAATTTAATTTTTTCGATTTTCAAAAAAAAAACAATCAATTCGTATTTTTCATCTATAAACGGTTTAGCGCTTAATTTTATTTAATTAAGTTTAATTTAAAAACTCGCTAAAAAACCACTAGTCGTTTTAGCGTGTTTCAGGATCTCCCACACCTAATTTTAAATTATTTTCATAAAAAAATCGAAAAAATTAAATTAAAAAAATCAAAATTAAATTAATAAAAAATTAACAAAAATTCAATTTTATTTTTTTAATTTTTTTTATTAAATTTTAATTTTAATTATATAATAAAAATTTTGGTGATCACGTGATTTGATTACATAATCTGATAATTCTTATCGATAAGCGGGGAACCGTCGGTTTTTGGACGGTTTTTGATTTTTGGAAAAACCACCCTGCGGTTCCCCACAACCCATATCAAACCACCCAGCGGTTTCTCACGACCCATATCAAACCACCCAGCGGTTCCCCACGACCCATATCAAACCACCCAGCGGTTCCCCATGACCCCTCTCAAACCGACCCAACCCGCTGGTTTCTGGGTTAAAACCAACCCATGTCGCACTCTATACAGCACTAAATACCAATTTTGTTTTATATAACACCAACAGTTTTGTACAATTATAAGCATAAACAAAATACACATTAGCGCTTAATATTTAAAGATTTAATGTTGTAATTAAAAAACAATTATATTCACAGTTATAAGTCCAATTATAGCTATATATATAATAATTTTATACCTATAAAACCATAATATTTATTATATTGATCTCAATATCGTTATAGTAGTTATAAATCTATAGCACATATCACTTTATTATAAAATAATAATTTTTAGAGTTTCATGCTATTTCCCCAGCTTAGAACCATAAAGTTCTATAATTAGCGTATAATTAGCTCTATAATTTTAAAAATATGAATACAAGTCAGAATACTTAACTAAATTTTTATTACCCTAAATTCATTAATATCTTTATTTTTTTCAATATTAATATTTTAGTTTATTTTTTAAGTTATATACATATTTAATTTATACTTTTATAACTCTATAATATTATAATAGTTGTTATTAGTATTATTGTTGCAAATTTGAACTAATTTAACACCATCATTATTAATTTACAAACATACATGTACACACCACAGTACTAGTACTGCTATGATAACCATAAAAAATATATTATATTTTTTAATTCATATAATAATAAATATACTTACTATATTTTAGTTAATAAAATCTATATATAATATAAGTTATATCTTCCAAATTATAAGTTTTCAAAGATAATAACTAAATAAATTAATAGTTTAATACTAAAATAAAACATTATTTATTGTTTGTAATTTATTTTAACTAATAATTATATTTAGTACTACTATTTGGTATTATATAATTATAGTTTTTTAAATTTATAGTTAAACTGTAAACATACCTGTAATTTTAGGAAATCTATTTTTGATATTTAATAATTATATAATAATAAGGATATAGTAATTTTCTAATAATAATATTAATAACCCAATAAACAACATACTTTACTTTCTATTATAATTTAATATTAGACATATAACAATATAATTAAATATAACTAATATAACTTTAACTACAACCAGTAAAAATAGTAAAACTGGTAAAACTAGAAGTATAAATATTATACAAGCATAAGTAGTTGCTATGGTTAATATGGTAAAAAGTCTGCCTAGTGGTACAACTCCCCTACCTACTTTACAAAACATTATAATAAAATTAGCCTATTTACAGATTTATACTAATATGTAAATATAATAATTAATTTATTAACAACTATAAAACACATCAGCTAATAATTAAATTTATAAAATATAAAATTACACTATCATAGCAAAAAATAATACAACAGCTAGCTTTATATTTCTGCCTTAATACACCTCTAATAATATTAACTTTTTATTTATTTATTTAATTCTCTACAATTTTATTTATATTATTAATAGAATTATATTTATTATTTTTTAATAAAACTTATTTATTATTTTATTCAAGCAAATTTATACATATAACATAAGAACTATAAATTTTAAATAATAGTAGCTTAATCATAGCATCTATAGGTAATTTGCTTATATTATAATATTCTAATTTAAAAATACCAAATTTAATTTTTTTATATATCCAAAAGTATTATATTTTATAATACTTAATTTTTTATTAATTATTACTAGTTTTATTTACTATTATAATAACAATATTATCCATATTATATATATAATACCATAAAAAATAAAAGTAAAATTATATTTAATTATATTAATAATAAAATTTTTAATAGTATTTTATATAATTATTTTTTTTTAGTATTAATTATATTAGATGTAATTACTTTTGCTTCAGTAGTTGATTTTGTAATTATAATTTAGAATTTATTTTTTTATAAGATAGTGCTATTTGTTAGTATGTATAGATATTTAGAAATGGATTTGTGTACTATACTCTCATAATTATAAATTTTAGTGTAATCGGTGTTATTATATTTTTCTAATGTTAGGAAAAAATCTTTTAAATCAATTCTATTATAATTATAATATAAAAACTGTTGGTAAGTGTTAGTAAAATACTAATAAACCTAGATAATAATTTTCCAATATTTTTCTATAAGTATATGAAAATATTATCCTAATTTTAAAATAATATAAACTAACGTACCTCACCGGGAAGCGGGACACACCAGGAAGCGGGACACTTACTCTAAACAAGAAAACCACACTAAAGAAATCTAAAAACTATACCAAAAATTTATCATCAAACCATTAACCGATTATTAATTTACCATTAACTTCTGTTATGTCTATAATTATAACCATGTGTTATACTCCATAAAAAATGTTGTAAATTATATTATAATTATTATATCTAACAATATATATAAAAAAATTGATCAGTTTATTAGCACGGTACTAATAAACTATGTATTATATTTAGCGCTATACATGTACATACCACCTATTTTCAATAGCAATTTTAAAAACAACCATAAACAGTACACAACCAAAATATGTACTATATAATAAACTTGATCTTCTGGATTGCATACTGTTGGATTTATAATTTTACGATTTTTTTTGATGATTTTATTGTTGATGGAAGTTGATGGTCGATTGATGTGTTTGGTGATGGATTTTTGGTATGATTTTTAAATTTCTTTAATATAGTTTTCTCGCTTAGAGTAAGTGTCCCGCTTCCTGGTGTGTCCCGCTTCCCGGTGAGGTACGTTATATTGGGTTAACTTTTATATATTACATAATTCAACACCTCAATTATAATACAGTAGATTTTGTATTTTTCCTTAGTTAGTGAAGACTAGGAGCTATTTTTTGAAAATCATATACCTGGATTTATAAAAATTTGTTTAGATTTATTATCTAATAAGTTAAACCGGTTTAATATATTTTTATAATATTTTTTTTTAGTTTATCTATAACAATTTATAAACACAATTGTGTTTAATCTATAATCCTAAAAATTGGTATATTTTATCTATATCTTTAATAATATATTTATTTATAAATGCCTTTTTAGCTTTACATATTATTAAAGTATTATTAGAGAAGATTAAGAAGTTGTTAACATATGTGATAATAATTATACTTTTATAAAAGTATAGATACTCATCAACTTAATTTTTAATCATCTTAAATAAGAATTCTAAACTTATAAAAATACAATTTAAATTTTTATTCTATAGGTAAAATACTTACTTAAAATCATATAACAATTTCAATAATAATAATATAGTTATACCATTAAGTAGAGTATAGCTATTAGATATTATAATAAGGACTCTCTCCTTAAAAAATAAGTATACATTTAGAAATATAGTTTTAACATTTAATTAATAAATTTTTAAATCTAAAATTGTAGCAAGCGCTAGTAACATATATACCATATATAAATTAACTATCAATATATATATTTCAATATAATAAATTTTATAATATTGTTTATAATTTTTTACTACTAATTTAATCTTATGTAATATTTTTATATTTATATACTTTTTAGTAAAGATCTAGTGTATATTTAAAAATTTAGTACCTCTCAATACTTTTAAAAATATATTCCATATTTTATTATCAATAAGTGATAATATTTTTTTTTAAATTATAGTTAATTAGTTGTTTTTTTTATTATTAGCTATTATTTTATTATAAAATTAAAATAAGTTTAAATCTATAGATACATCTTTTGTAATTATAAAAACAATAATTTTTGCTTTTTGTAAATATTATGAGTATTTATTTTTAGAGTTAATGGCTATTATAGTATAAAATGTATATATGGTTTCTATATTTTTTAATCTATTACTATGTCTTAGTATAGTAGGTTTTTTAATAAGTTCTAATGCAGAGAGATTAGGATCTGGTACTTATTCAATTATAATTATAAATTCTTATAATTATAATTATACTTTTTGCTATTAAAAAGGTGGTAAATTAATGATGATTATAAATTTGGAAATTTAAATTAGTTTTTTTACTAATAAAATACTAATACTAATATAATATTATTTTTTATTATATAATTTTTTAATATTAAATTATTACTAAATCTTTTTATTATACAGATTTAAGAGTAGAGTTCGACATGGGGCGGGTTGGGTCGGTTTTCGGTGTTGAGAAACCACCCACGGGTTGGTTTTTTTTTTTTAAGAAAACCAAAAACCGACCCAG
>JAJTUB010000104.1:0-26882 GCA_036971345.1 Dactylellina drechsleri | reverse complement strand
TGATTTGATTATGTAATCTAATAAGTTCTTAGCTTTTACTTTGACTTGGGGTATTTTAAAGCACAAGTTTCAGTACCGTTTCGAAGTTAAAAAATTTGAAAATTTTTTTGAAAAAACTTTTTATTTATTGAAAAAAATTTAAAAAATTTTATTTTGATTTGAGAAATATTTAAAAAATTTTACCTTGACCCGAGAAATATTCTGATTTGGGGAAAGTCATTTTTAATTTTTTTTTTTTGGCTTTAGTTGGGGAATTCCCCGTCCCGACTCGATTTTTCCCGCCCCGATTTTAAACGCTAAGCTAGACTATATAATTATTAAATATCTAGTTAATTCCAGAGAGTAAAACACAATATTGTGTAAGTGGTAACAGCAATTTTTAATAACTGGCTGTTTTTAAAAGCTTCTATTGCTACAGTTATATCTATTTTGTTATATATATATTTGCTAGTTATTTTTAATTTATCTTATGAAAAACTAGCTTGTTTGGCTAAATATTGTGGTTGTACGAGGAAGAATAAGATCACGCGTGTGATCGCGTGAAGGCGAGTTTTTACGAAAACGCGTTGTTCAAAACTAGGGGTGGTCCATATTTATACACATTGACTTATGCAATTATTATGTTACAAAGTTCAAAAATAGAAAAATAAAAATTAATCTTCTTTTTTTTCTATTTTAGAGGTATAAATTTTAGATATAATTTAAAATAATAATTTTTTGGATAGTTTATATATTTATAACCATTATAAAGTAAATAAACTAATTTCTTTTTTTATTTTAAAAGTATATTACCAATATTAATATCTAATCTTTTACCTAAATCAGTATGTGGTTTCTTATTTATAGCTAGATTTTTACTTTACTTATCATTTATGCTTACATTATATTTAAATTTACATTTATTATTTTTGAATGCTGCTACTACTATAAAATTATTTTCTTGGTAATTATCAGAAGGTAGTAAATCATAAAGGATTTGTTATTTAGATTTTTTTGGTTTGGAAAGTATAAATCTACATACACTTAGTCTATTAAAATAATAAATAATATTTAAAAAAATAAAATTATAAAATTTGTTAATAATATATACTGTTATATTCTCAAAACTATTATAAATAAATTAAATAATAATATATAAATATAAATAATTTTTATTAGTATTATTAATTGTACTATTAGTGGTATTAATAAGATTAAATTAAAAAAAAATAATAAATAAAAGATTATTTTTCTTTTTTTATATTTATATAATTTTTTTAAAGTATCTTGTTATGGTTATATAGATATTATAACTAATAAATTAAATACTAAAATTAAAAAGATAAGTCGAGTGGTATGAATATGGCCACCCCCTAGTTATGGTTACCACCATTGTGAATAATGAAATTATATATTATTAATAATAGTTTTGTTAGTCTGAGGGTTATAAATATAAAAAATATATAAATTTATTTAATTTTATTATTTATATTGTTTTTGTATTTTAAATATTTTATTATTTTAGGCTGTATATAATTTGATTGTTATAAAAATACTTTATTTTTAATAACTAAAATGTTATTTTCTTTGTTAGATATCACTTTATTTATTACTATTATGGTAAGTTTAAGCTTATATTTTTATTACAAAACTATTTTTGCTAGAGTAATAAATTGTTTATTCAGATTTTATTATATTTTTTGTTTTTTTATTAGCTGAATTATTTCTAATTTAGTTTGTAAATCTTATATTTTTTGTTGTAATATGGTATTCTTAACTATATATTTATCAAAACTTTTGTTGATTTTGCAAATTACCAATCGTGTAGAAGGATTTCGGATAAATAATTTAAATATATGGTTGATATTTAAACTTTTTATTAGAGTGGTAATATTACTATTTTATTTTGAAGGAGGTATATGTGGTTACTAAGCTATTATTTAGCAGTTTTGTAATATTTTATTGTAATTATAGGAGTAAAGTTTAGTTACTCTCTATTTTGTAGTTATATTTTTTTTTATAAAGTTAGTTATATATGTTTTAATATAAAATTTAAAAAATAATATCTTATTTATTTGGGTAATATTTGTTAAAGTAATAAAGTTTTTAAGTTATTGTTTATATGTTATTTTTAATGTTAAAAAATATTCTAGATTTAAAAGCTAGGTGATATAAGAAGTATGAGTAAATAAAAATAAAAAATATATATTATTGAAATAGTATTTAGATATAAATTTATTTGTTGTATGTAAGCTATAGTTATTAATTATTAGTAACTGTGTTATAGATATATTACTAATATTAGTTTTTAATAAAAATATTTTAATTAATTATTCTAAAGTAATAGTATTGCTAATTTAATTATTTTCTAAAAATGTTATATATTAATTAGATTATTGTTTTAATATTTAAATTTAAAATTATTGATCTTAAATAAACTTTGCTTTAAAAATTATTAGTAAATTAAGGATATGGTTTAAAGCAGAGATATACTTTATAAATGATGTTTAAGAGTACAATTAATCTATTTTTATAAGTATCTAATATTCTTAATAATTGGAGTTTTTAATAACAAGGCTATTTATATTTATTCTAATTATTATATTATTTTTGTTTGTATTATATTATTATTTTAAGTGGATTTAAGATACTATTTTGTAAAGATTAAAAAACTTATTAATATTAATTAAATTGGTATAATTGATATACTACTAGTCTGTATGATGGTTAAGCTTGGTTTTAATGTATGGGTGGTGGTGAACAAAATTAATAGTTTACTGTTTGTTTAATAGGATATTATTATTTTATTTTATAAGAACACTGGTTATAATATTATATAGTTAAGTATGTCTGGAAATATAATTAAAAATTTTTTGATGTAAAATTTATTTTATAAATTCTTCTTCTTATATTTTAAAAAATCACTGTTGGCTTTTATGTGCAATACTATATAACTATTAGAAGGTAAGCTAATTTTAAAAAATAGTCTAAGGTATCCTATAAGTAGTGGCAATGGTATAAAAAAAGTTATTATCTTAGACGGTACTTATTGTAGCAGCTATATTGATTTTGTTATATTATCTTTTAGGTATTGTAATAATGGATTTACCAGCGAAAACAGGCTCAATTGGCTAGATACTGTGGTTGTATGGATGAAAAACAAAAAAACGCGTGTTTGTGTTAAGTAAGATTTCGCAAAAAAAAAAGGTGGCCACAATTAGGGGGTGGCCACATTCATACCACTCGACTTAATATTTAAATATATTTATAATATTTTAAATATCCAGTTTATACTTTTGCTTTAACAAATCTATTATTTTTTTAAAAGAGAGGCTTATAAAAGTGTTATAGATATTTTTATATATGGAATCTTAAATAATAATACTAGTTATAAATTTAGTAACATTATATTTATCTACCAAAATAAAACTAACAATATCTGTGATCTCCGCTACAGATTAAAGATTATTGAATTATATACTAGTATTAAAAATATTAACTAATACAGCTACAAGTATATTCTTAATAAATCAAAAAAAACAATATCTATACTAAATATTCAAATTTAGTATTTGTTATACTTTACCCTGCTAAACTTAATAATTACTATTGTTAGCAGTAAGGATAAAGCACATTAGGAAAATAATAGTCGATATTGTAGTTGAAAAGGTATAAAATAAGAGGTATTATCAAGAAAGCAGAATAAGCTTGCAGTTCAGGGGTTATCTCAAGAGATTAAGTACATTCTCAACCATAGAAACGTGAAAGCAGTTAATTTATTATAAACAGCTAATAAATTCACTTCCTAAAAATCGGAAATTAGTACTGATAACATGTAAGAGCTTAAGGCTCAATACTTATAACTAGAACGTATATAGATCTATATATATATAATTGATGATCAATCGATCGTAATATCAACACATCATAGATCCGCCTATTCTCTATTTATAGAGCGGTACGTATCAACCCGGCTGACGCCTTGTACGTATACCGCAACAAAAACTATAAAATAAGATCTATATACTAATGAAATAATTAAAAAAAAGTTACTACTTATTTAATTTATTTTTATTTCTTAAAAGTAGGAATAAGATTAATAAATTATAGGTTACTAGTCACTTATAATAAGAAGATATAATAAAGGCAAATAATATAAATTAACATTTAAATAAAAGAATTTTAATAAATAAGAATATTTCTAATAGGGGTAATAGGTTTTTGGTTGGTTTAGGTTTAAAGAATTTTAAACTATTTATAGTATTAAATATTTTTAATAATAGTCTTTGTTAGAGAGTAAACTTATATAAATATATACTAATATTAATAAATAATTATTTTAATAAAAAAATTGAAGAGGGAAAGTACTTTTTAAAATATTTTTAAGAAATTTTTATTTATATCTATTATACTAAGCAGTTCTTTATTTGTAAATGGATATCAAGTATTAATTTTTTCATTAGATAAGACTTTAATATTTATTATAAAATCTTTATAAACAAATTGAATAATGTGTGTTAAACAAGAAATCTATATCAATTCTACATTAGCAAAAAATCTGGTAGCCTGAGAGGATCTTTGGTAGTGTTGAGAGGTTGCAGGGGTCGTGTAGAGGATGGCCTTAGATGCTTAAAGGTTGGCGCCCCATCAAAAGTTATTTTTATTAAATATATTTAAATTGATAGTGAAAAGAATTATCAAAAACACAAAAAAAAATGTTTAGAATTTTTAAAATACTTCTAAAAAGGTTTGAAATTTATTAAATTTATATATATATATATAATTTTAATTATTAATCTTTATATTTCTTCTTTTTTTTAAAAAAATTTTTTTGAATAATATTTTTTATTTTAATCTGAAGGTAGATGCTAAGAATCTGTTATAGACCTCCTACAATTTTTTCATTATTTGATTGATTAAATAAAATATATGTTTTTTAAAAAAAAATATTATTTTTATTGTAAGTTATCTATTAAATTAATTAATTTTATATTAAGTATATAATTAAATTTAAATAAAAATATTTTTATTATAATTTTTTAGAAGATTATTATAGTCTTCTCTAATATTTTTATTATTAATAAATTTTTTTTAATTTCTCCAAATTTTTAAAGAAAATGTATTGATTAACTATATTCTAATCTTTTTTAATTTTTTTAATTTAATTTTTTATTAATTTTTTAATATTTTTAATTTATTTTATTTAATTTTATTATTATTATTACTACTATTACCTTTTTAAAATTTAATCAAATTATTCTACTAATTAGAAAAAAATTAAAACTTTAAAAAATCTGATAAAAAATAGTATAAAAATAATATGATTATATTATTACTATATTTTCTTAAATTGCTACTTATATATTATTAAATTATATTTTTAAAATATTAATTAAAATAATTTTTTTATATAAAAAATGATTATTATCTTTTATTAACTTGGTATAGTCTTTTCTTAGTTATAAATAAATTAAAATTATTTTATTATTTTTTATTATTATAAAAATATTTAAATTTGTTAAAATTATAATAATCTAATTTATATTTATATTATAAAATTTGATTATATTAAAACTATTTATTTTTAGATTTTTAAAATTTTTATATAAGTAGTTTATATTATTTTAGGTAAAGGTAAATCCAGTAATATTATTTAAATAAAATATTTAGATTTTAATATAAATTTTAGAAGAAGGTAAAACTAAAACTTTTAATAATTTTGAAATAGTAATAATAGTGGAAAAAATGTTAATAGTAAATTTGTTAAAAATAACTATAAAAATAAGTTAATAGATTTTTAGTATTTAATTATAAATTAACAAATACTTACTATTATTAATAACCTTTTGTAATTTTTTTTTATTTATTTTTTTTTTAGTTTTTTTAATTTTTGCCTTTTTTTGTTTTATTTTTAATTGAAGATTTTTAAAGTTTTTTATAAAACTATTATTAAAATATATATATCTATTTAAAGTAATATATTCTAAAATAATTCTTATATTTTCCTTACATTTTTTAAATATATCCTAAATAATTCCTTTTAAACTAATAAAAATAGACTTTATCAGATCATCATCAGCTAATTTTGGACTTTTAGTATTAATCTAGTTATTTATAAAAATTGTATTTTTGATAATATTAAAATAAATTAATTTTATAATTTTAGAAATAAAATTTTTTTTTTGTTTAATATTAAGATTTTTCTAACCAGTCTACTTTTATTGGCTGTTGATATAGTACAAAATATTATATTTATAATTTAAAAAACTTGTAGAGTTTGCTGTCCTATATTTATCATCTTTTTTTTTACTTGTACTTAAGGGTTTGGTACCTTTATTTTTATTGTTTTTATTGTTTTTATTATTTTTTTTATTTTTTCTGTTATTACCCAATGCTAGACTTATAAAGTTTACTGGTTTTATAATTTAGTACATTAATTTTTTAGCTTAGGTAATTATTAAAAAATTAACAATAATTTGATAATTATTATTTGGGATAAGATTTTTAAGTTTGATTTAGTTTATATATATAAATTAGCATTCTATAATAGATTTTCAGTATCTCATAGAAATTTATTTTTTAAATTTATTTTAATAATTATTTTATTTTTCAACCTAAGATAGATATAATTAAAATTATCTAAATCAAAATTAGTAATAATTTTTATATCAATAATCTTACTATATCTTCTGCTTAAGTATAAACTATTAATAGATACTAAAAATCTCTTATAAAATTTTGATTCTTACCTTCTAATTCTTAAAAAGATTATTCTTCAATTATATTATTAGCTCTAAAGATTTTTATGGTTTTATCATTTCTTATGATTGTAGTACTAATATTGATTTTTTTAATTAAGAGGTTGTTAGTTGACTTTTGGCATTTTATGGTTCATTATTTCAGGATATTTACCAATTTTGTATTTTTTTTTTTTTGGTGGTGCAACTCTACCACCATTATTATTGTTATTGTTATTATTGTTATCATTATTATCTTTATTGTTATTTTTAGCTTTATTTTTAACTTTATTTTTAGTTCCATTTTTAGCTCTATTTTTCGCAATTTTTTTTTTTTTTCTTGTAATAGGTATTATCTTATATTTATTAGTCAAAGTTTTTTTACAATTTGAAATAAGATTTTGGAAATCTGTTACTTACCTGGTTTTTTATTAGCAAATTTCTTGCTTGTATTTTTATTGGATTTTTTTTTGTTATTTTTTTCACCTGGTGGTCCAGATGATCCTACTGTTGCTGCTGATTTTCTGGTGTTTGTTATTGGATTATCTGAGTTTTTTAGACATTTTAGTTTTAGACTTTTATGTTTAGGATTAATAGATATAAAAATTAACTTAAAGTTGGTAGAATTTTTGGATAAATTGGGGTTTTCAGTTTTATTAAGGTTTTTAGTATTAGAATTGGATTCTAAATAATAATTAAGATGTATAAATATGTTTAAAAGAATAGTTAGAGGATTAGTAGTATTTTTAAAAAACTTATTATTATTTTAAGACTGTTCTAGGGTTGCATTTTTAAAATATTTAAGATTAAGTGTATACAGATTAGTAATATTAGAAATTAAATTAAAAAGAGGAAAATTTACTTTATCATCTAATATTTGATTAAGATTATAATTTGTTATTTTGTTAAAATTTTAATTTGTTTTAAGTTTTTGATTTTGGAGATGGGTAACTTTTAATAATTTATTATTGCACTTTATTCTAGTGTTAAAATAAAAATATCAAAAATGGTGTTTCAGAATTGATAACTTGTTTAACACATAAGTTATTGATAGGTATAGGATTTCTAGAATCTGTTTAAAACTGGAAAACTTTATAAAAATACTAAATAATAAAATAAAATAAAAATAATAACAATAATGATGGTAATAAAAAAAAAAAAAAATGATTAATAACATCATAAATTAATATATATTATTATATAGTTTATTATTAAATTTATTTTTGGGTAATTACTTAAAATCAATAGAAGTTTTTGTTAGATTTTAGTAAACTTAAATATATTTTTTAAATATTTTTTACTTTTATTTATTTTTATATTTAAATATTCTAGAACTAATTTATATATTTTTAACATATTAAAAATTTTAGATTTATTTATTATTTAAGATGTATAGGGGTAAGTACTAACTTCTGAGAATATAATTAAAAAACTCTAATTATTATATTGTACTATAGGATTAAATTAAATTAAGAAAAGATTAATTATTAAGTAATTTATTTTTTCTTTTTATTAAATACCTTTTTAATTTAAAATTGTTGAGAGATGTTTTAAGCTTAAAAAAAGCCTATATCAAACATTTGGTATTTTTTAATTTTTATTATTTCTTAATTTTTTTTAAATTATTGCATATTATAATATTATTAATATATCTGCCTCAAATTTTCTATATCATTTTTACTTAAAACTATATTCAAAAACTGGTTGGTATAATGTGCATAAAAAATAGTTCTATTATTAAAAATTTTAAATTATTATTAAAAATAATATTTTAAATTTTAAATATTTAATTTTATATTTTAAAATTCAATCAATTTAACTAAAAAACTTATATAATTTTCTTTTTTTTTTTTTAGACTCCGAACGTCCTTTGGAAGTTTATATAGATATATATCTAAACACTAATATTATAATCACATTTGAAGATTTATTGTTATAATTGATCAAAAACCTATTCTATTTGTTTAGTACAAATTATATAGATTATAAATTAGCAAAGTGGTTAATATAAAATAAAATATTAAAAGCTGGGATTAACGATTTCTTCAATAATGGACTCTCAAAATCTTTTGATACATCCTTCTGATTTATGTATATTTTTTGGAAATAAATTGAAAATATGGTTGGAGATTTAAATTTTAACTTTCAAATTTTAATTTATGATTAAATAATTAAAGATTTAGAATTATAGAAATATTTTTATTATAATCCTATTAATTGTATAAGTTATTTTCTTAGATAGCTAGTGTATGCTAGCAATCTAGTATATGTATTAATTAAAAAATATAATTCAGAAAATGAATAACTATATTCAGAATTGTATATAGGTAACTGGTGGTAAGAAATACAAATATATAATTTTAATTTTTTTATATTTCTACTTGAAACATGTTTTCTTATGTGTTGTGTTGTGTGTTAGACACTAACTGTTTTTTAGTCAACATTACCAAAAAATTTGATATTAATTTTTATTATTTACATATCAGATATTACTTATCTGACTAATTTTTTTGGTAATAAAAAATTATGACTGATTTATTTAACAATCAGTAATCTATTTTTTAGTGTTTGTAGTAAGTTATTGCTATTTATTTGGATTCTATTTGCACTTATATTAATACTATTGAAGAAAAAAGATCTTAACAATTATTAGAAATTAAAAGTTAATATTAATATTTAAAAAATCTTATTTAAAATATTCTAATTGTTAAACAAATAAAAGCCAAAACTGGATGTTAAAGATTTTATAGAACCTGGTTTTAATCTAAAATATATTAATAATTTTATTTATTTGTATATATCTTGGTTATATGATTAAATTGCAGACCATATAAAATATGCTGATTTATTTAATATTAATATAAAATCTTGTCCTATTTGTGAAATAAACGCTTAGAGTCTTAGAGAATATACCCCAGAAACAACAGATTATAACTATCATTTTTATAATAAACTAAAATTTTAACTTTTAGCAACCTTATTTTAATAAATTCAAAAATTGTTAATTAAGAAGTTAGAAAGTAAAAAATTAGATTAAGTTTTGTTAAACTTTTATTAAATTTCTAAAATCCTATTATATGTACTTTTTAAACTAGATCTCTTATACAGTTTTTATTTTGGTATTTTAAAAAATATATTAAATTAAGTTAATCAATTTATTTAATAATATAAATAACTTGATAGTTTTAACCAAGTTTAAATCAGACTTCCAGTGTATCCTGGTTTCTTTCATTTTAAAAAACCATTTTTACAAATTACATAATGGTAAGAGAAAAAGCTTTATATGGCTAGTAGAATTATTATTTATTATTTAGTTATAACTTTTTAAAGTCCGTTGGAAACTACTAAATGTTAAGAGTTTAACTAAGTTTTAATTTATATTTAATATTTTATTAATTTCCATCTACTTACACAATATTATAGTTATATTGATAAAACAATCAATTAATAATTAAACCAATATTAATAAAAATTTTACTAAATTAAATTAATTTTTTTATAATTTTAAAATTCTAGATTTTGTTAAAAGAAAATACAAAAGTGGCAGCAAGCACTATTAGATACTAAAAATTGTATACAAACTAAGAAAATAAACTAATTATAAAAATATCAAAAGTTATAATTAAAAAGAAAAAAAATTAATATTAAATATAAATTTAAACTAAAAACTCTTAATTATTTTAATATAATTAAAATATATTAACTTAATTATTACAAAAATATAATCTGTTAGTATAGGTATTTTGAAAAATGGTCAACAAATACTCCAAAGTTTTAACATTATTTTCAAATTAAAAAAAATTATCAAAATTCAAATTATATCAATTATAATATACAAATCATTATAAATTATTAACAAAAAATAATATTCAGAATATAAAAATTAAATTTAATATTTTTTCTTAATAAACCTTAATATTCCAATCAGCTACAAACAGCTTACCAGAATCTAGTAAAAAATATGCATTTTAAATTGAAATAAAATCTTTTAAATCCAACAATCGACAGTTTTATAATGGATCCTAACAGTCTTCTTAATGAAAATAATAATGATAAATTATCAGCTATTAAATATTTATACTTAAATAATAATATTTATATATTTTTAAATTCTAAAAATAAGACTTTAGTACAAAACATTAAAAATCCAATACTAAACAATAAATATATTCTTAAAAATTTTTGACAACATCCAAAAAAATAATAATAGACTATAGGGAAAATTATGGCTATCTATCACTTTAATAACTTATATATAAAAATTTAAAAATTCCTAAAACTACACCATCTGGCTACAGTTATTAGTAAATATGTACTAAATAGTTAAAATTTTAACAATTCTAATATTATAAAAACATTTTTTTATTAATCATTTAATTAACTAGTAGTATTAATTAAAGATTTTCAAAATTTTGATACTATTATAATCTATTAGGTTCAGTGCATTAGACCATTTTTATTTTATTATAAATTACTATATCAAAATTTTATCTTTTGTTAAAAAAAAAAACAATAAAAAGCTTTCAACAAACACTTACCAACTTATACAAAACTAATTTTACATTTTAAAAATTATTACATCAATCAATCATTTAATATTATTATGATTACCAATCTCAATCCAAAAAATGGCAGATGATAAGCAAACTTTTATAATTTTATAACTACTATTTTTAAAATATTCTTTAACACAATTAACACTCCAAACTAACAAATTATTTTAATAAATAAAATAATATTTTGTTTATATTTATTTTTATTAAATAATAAAGACTTTTTTATTAATATTTATATTAATTTATAAATATATAATATTTTTTATAATAGTAGTAGTTTGGCATAAAATTATTAGTATTTATACATAATTTTATTTTATTTTATTTTAATTTAAAGAGTATATATATATTATCTTCTTTTTTTCTTTAAATAAAGAATTTTATTTTTAAATAAATTATTAGAATCACTTTTTTTAGATTTTAATAATCTAATACCAGCTCTTTTTTTTCTACCTAATATTATTCTATTTCAAAATAATTTTCATTTAAAAAATAAAATAAAATAATAATTAATAAGATTTTTTTAATTTTTTAAAACTAATAATATTTGATAAAAAACAAAAAAAAAAAAACTAATTAATAAGTATAATCTATACCTATTCAGAATTAAATCAATAAAATCATCCAACTATTAAAAAGTGTATTAGAAGAGTTTATATCAATTATTAAATATCCAGTTCCTAATGCTACCCCTTTATTAAACCAAAATAATAATATTAATCTTGAAAATAAAATTGATACTAATTTTTTGAATTATAATTTTATTGAAAGTAAAATAAATAATGTTTTTATTAATCCTGTTTTATTAACTAATTAATCAAAACAACTAAGTTTTTTAATTTTAGGATTTTCAGTATTTGTTTTTTGATTTTTAAAGTATACTTGCAGTTTGTTAACTTTTAACCTAGATTATAATTTAATTATTAATAATAAGCAAGTTAGATAATAAATCAAGGTTTTATTTTTAATCTTAAGGTTATTTATTGGATACCTGTTATTTATAGCATTTTTTTTTTTTTTTTTAAGAAGGAATGTTTTAAGTATTGATATATTTAATCAAACTCAATTTAAGATATTTTATTTTTATTTTATATTTTGAAATAAAAGTTGAATTTTGTTATAATCATCAGATATTATTAGATTTTTATAATCTAATACTAGTTATAAATAGCAAAGTAATCAACAGAAAAACACAAAAAACATATTAATAAATAAGAAATTAATAAATTTTGTATAAATAAAAAATAAAATGTTTATTTAATAATTCTTTAGTAAGATTTGGTTGGATAATAATAAGATTTAATAGTATACCAGGTATTTATTGAAGGTTAAGCCAATAATTTTAATAATAAATTAGGTAAATATATTTATTAAAATTATATGTTATAATGTTTTAATCATAAGATTAGCTTTGTTATTTTATTAATAATTGTTATAGCTATTTATAAGAATTTGTAAAAAATTTTATGTTAGATATGTACAATTTTATTAATTTTAATGTTAATATTCATTCTGTATGTATTAAAAGGTTAATTAATTTAGATTATTTGGATTTCTTAAAAAATGAAGATAAGATAAGCTCTCAATTTTTTTTAAATATTAAAAGTTTTTTAACAGATTGTAATTATAAATCCTTTTTTTTTATTTAGTTATTTATAAAGTTTTGATTAATTAATATTGGAAATCTTCTAAAAATATGGGAATGAGGTATGATTTTTTAATTAATTTGTTAAATATTTATATTCTTGTTTTTAGTATAGTTTATTTTTAAATAAATTTAAAAAATTAGGAAATTGGTCAAAAGAATTGATAAATTAGTATTAAAATGGTTAATATGTGTGGTAAGTTAGATGTTTAGAGGTCTATAATGTATTTTACTAATTTAATTAGATATTTTTGATAATTTATTAAAAAATTTTAAATAATAGTTGATAGAAATTCTTATTAATATTTATAGATGTGTGATATGATTTTATACTAAACTCCTAAAATCTACTTTTATTATTGAAAATATTTTTTAAAATATTCTTCCTATTGATGATAAAAAGGTAGTTATACTTGAAAAGCTAGTAAACCTATAATGGAAATTTGAAAGAAGATTAGGGGTGTTATATAAATAGTTTTTTTTTATATATTTATCAGCTTTTGTATATAATATTTTAATATGAAAAATTTTTTAATTGAATATTTTTATTTGAATTGTATAAACCTATACTTAGCTGCTGGGAGTCTGATTGAAAATTACCATCATTAAAAAAATTCTTAAAATTATCTTAATCAATAACATCTAAGAATTTATATTAAGTTATAATATCATTAAAGTTATCAATTAAATTAATATCACAAATAATTTTCTAATAATATAAAATTATTAAAATTTTTATAGTATAATTATTTTCAGACACTCAGAGTCTTGTAATAACTGCTGAGGATATAATACTCGCTAACCTCAAAAAACCTTCAAAAAACAAAAATCCTCTGGATCCTCTAAATCCTTAGAAGACTGGGAAGACAACACAATTTTTTGCTGATGTATGTTTTATTTATTTTTAATAAGTTTTTTAATTTGTTTAGCTAAATTCTAATTAAAAATTTTATTATTATTGGTATTATTTGTTGTTAGGCTAAAAAGCCTTCTCTTAAGTTTAAAAAATTTTAATATATCAAATATAATCTAAAAAAGAATAAGCTTTGTATATAAATCTTAAATGTGCTTAAATTTTAATAAAATATTTTATAATTTTTAATTAATATCAATAAAGTACTCTATAATAGTTATAAAAAAAAGATAATTTGAAAATGTTTAATAATTAATAGTTAAAAAAATTTTTATATTAAAAAATAAAGTTTTTAAAAAATTTAATTTTATAATATTTTAATTTTTTGTTAATACCTTTCTAACCATATATGCCGATGGGATTTTGAGTAACAATTTAAGAAGTTTTAAAAAAGATTAAAAATCTAAATTATTAATTACATTAAAACTTAAGTTTAATACAAGAATTGATTTTAAATATTTAAAAAGAAATATTTTTTAATACTATTTCACTACTATTAATATGTTTTTAATTTAAAATAAAATTGATATTAATTTTAAACTAGTTTAGTTGCTGAATTAAAATAAAGATTATTTATTATTTAAATTTTTAAAATTTTTAATATTTTTGGCTACTAAAATAATTGATCATTATCTTTATACTTATATTTAATATAAAAAAATATTAAACAAAATTTTAATAAATTTTATAAATAAGTTTTAAGTTTTTAGTTTAAATATAAGTTACTTAATAAAAAAAATACTAAATATTTAATATTCAATATTTAAAATTTTATTATAAATATAAAATTTTATTATTCAATCTAGTAGTTGATATAAAATACAAAGTTATATTATATTAATTATTAAATTTTTTATATTTTATAAATTTGTAAATATAGTATTATCTATAAAAAAAAATCTTAAAATTATAAAAAAAAAAAAAATTATTAAAAATAGTTTAAATTATATTATTAAAAAATATTTTAATTTAAGTGGGGATTATAAAATAATTCTAATTTAAAAAATTTATAATAAGTAGATTTGGTTACTAAATAAGAATTTATTTAATACTATTATATTCTAATTTTTGTTAGTATACTTTTAAAAAATATTAATATTTTTTTATATTAAAAAATGTAACAATTAAATATTTTTTGTTACATTGTAGCTATTTTTTTCCTTTTATGAAGTTAGAGTGCGACATGGGTTGGTTTTAACCCAGAAACCAGCAAGTTAATTCAGTTTGAATAAGATTATGGGGAACTGCTAAATAGTTTGATATAGGTTGTAAGGAATTGCTGGGTGGTTTTGAGGGTGGCGTGGGGAACCACCGAGTAGTTTTTTTTTTTTTTAATGGTTTTTTTAAATTATAAATTTAATTAAAAACTGTAATTTTAATTATTTTTAACAATTTATTACTATTTTTAGTAAATTTATTACTATTTTTAATAAAATAATTTCTTAGCAATTCAATTTTTATTAAAATTTATAATTTTTAAAACCGTATTAATTTTTTTTTTTTTAAAAAACCAACCCATAAGTGGTTTCTACCATCTAAAACCAACCCGTAAATAATTTCTACCATCTAAAAACCAACCCAACCCGCCCCATATCACACTCTATATGAAGTAGACATTTTCAGCAAGTATAAAATAAGTCAATTCAGGTTTTATTGAGTATGATAATAAAAAATTATCGTTATAAATTAAAGAATACATCAGCAAAAAATCTAGACCCCTCAGAGGATCAACCATAGACTTCCAGAGGATGCCAGGGGTCTCCAGAGGATGGTCCATATATTCTGGGAGGTCACAAGCGAGATCCACACCACATCAAAAATTCAAAATCAAACCACGTGATCACCCAATGGATCAAAACGGTTGATATCCATTGATATCAAGCCAATTTGATGGATTCGGAGGTCAAAAAACGGTTGATATCCATTGATATCAAGCCAATTTGATGGATTCGGAGGTCAAAAAACGGTTGATTATCGAACTGATCAATTCAATTGATCGAAACGTTGATATCCATCGATATCACCATCGATATCACCCATCGATATCACCATCGATATCACCCATCGATATCACCATCGATATCACCCATCGATATCACCCATCGATATCACCATCGATATCACCCATCGATATCATCCATCGATATCATCCATCGATATCACCATCGATATCACGTACATATTGAATCTGGATCCAAGGCACCAACCGGATCCACGGCACCAACCGGATCCACGGCACCAAATTAAATTATAATTAAATTTGGTGGTTTCAATCTAAACATCAGCAAAAAAATGTGTTGCTATCCCTGCTATCTAATGGTTCAGATAGTTAAAACACCTTTTATATCCTAGTACTATCCTACTAATAATCAAAAACTATAGGAAATTATACACCTCCCATTATTTAATATAACTTTCCTATTATTTCATATAATTTTTTTATAATCCTTTGGTCGCTCCCCAGCATCTAATTTTATTTAAAACAAATTTATTTATTAAAACTATATATATATTTAAGAATATATATCAGAATAAAACAAAAAAAAATAAAATAAAGTCTTTTATTAGATATCTAAAATTTCTTTTTATTTTTTTAATAATAAATCTAATTTTTACTCTTTACTATTATTTATTAGTATAAAATTTTAAGGAATTCTAATTCTAAACAATTTGTTTAGTATAGTATTAATATAGATTTATATTAGACTCTAATAATATGATACTAGTTTTTCCCAAACCCGACTAATTATATTAGTAGATAAATTATCAAAAATTATTATATTTTTGATTAGCTATAATATTATTTAAATTAATAAATATTAAAAATTTTATATTAATTATTAATAATCTAAAAATTAATTTCCTGATTATAAACATTATTTTCCCATAATTTTAACATAATCCAAATATATATAACAGTCCATATTAAAATTCTAGGATTTAATTCTTTTATTAGATTTGGTTTTTTTATTTTTCTTCTTCTTTGTAAATTCCAGTATTGATATATCAAAACTTTTGAAATTACTAAATATATAAAAAGAGTCTATAAATATCTATTAGTAAATTATATATATTTGTTAATAAAAAAATTAATTATAATTTCTTTTTTTGCAAGATATCCTAACAATTTATTATTTAATAATATTTTAATTTTGTTTGATTAAGTACTAATATTAAAATAGTTTAAATTATATATATCTAATATAATATCTTTAACAGCGTTTACTAAATATAAATAAAAATTTTTAATATAATAGTATATCTAACTAATATTAACTTATAATCATAATATCTAAATTATAAAAAAAAAAAAAATTTATGAATAATTTTAATAAAAATTAAACTTAATCTACTATTTATTACTAAATTTTAAATATATATCTTTATCTAAAGGCTGTTTAATTAGATTTTATTATAGAATTACTAAAAAAAAAAGTTAGATTTTTGTTTTTTAAAGATTATATTTTTATATTTAAATAATAAGTTTTTATTAGATCTTTTTTTAATTAAAGGAACTCTTATAAAATTAGTTAAAAATACTAAAAAACTAATAGACTTCAATTAAAACTTTATTAACCTTTTTTTTATAATATTTTTACAATCAAGATTAGTAGCTGATTCAGTATATTAATATTTTTTTGAGGTAGTAATTAACACTAGCAATTTAATAAAAGCTATTTTCTAGATTATAAATTCTAAATACCATAACTCAAAATCAGATATATCATTTTAATATTAATTATTGTTTTTATATTATTTGTTTTTTAGTTTTATTATGTTAAACAGAACACATTTATAAAAGGATTAAAATAATTTAAAAAAGCATAATATAAAAAAAGAAGTAAAAAATAATAAGAAGTTGAAAAAAGGCTCATATTAATTTAATATTATAAGAAATTTATATTGGATTCCAAAAAACAAATGTCTACAACTAATTACTTTGAAATTTTAATAGGATATACTAAGATTAATATTGGTTTCCTATTGTCATACAATAACCTCCCCACATCCCTATCAACCTCCTATACTCCCATACAATGACCTCTGGGAGGTTCAGATTTTTTGCTGATGTCAATTAATTGGATTGGCAGCGCTATGACGCCCAGAATCCACGCACGGATCCGGTGCGGTTCAAAATAAAATTAAAAAACACGTCGCGAAATATCAAAAAAGAATAAATATTTTTTTAAGGTTTATTTTATATCCGCGCGAATAAGCTTGAAAAAAGTTTATAAAAACCTATGAATCTATAGATTTTCAGAAAATTTTCACTTGTTATTTAACTTAATTTTTTTTGAGTATCAGTGGGAAGTAAATAATAAAAACTAAAAACATATCTTTTACTAATAAAATAGTAGTTTTTTAAATGATATAAGCTATTTTATAAGTGTTTTTACTTATTTTCATCTTATTTATTATAAATGATTTCTGCCCCACTGTTTGCAAGAACTTTAATGAAGTTTCCATTAATTATACAGGGGATATTGAAGTATTATTTTACAATTCTATTAAATATTTTATTAAATCCTTTTTTAACAAAGCTTGAGTTGGATTGTTTGGAGTATATCAAAATCTAAAACTATCTTAATTTAATATTTTATTAATAAAATTTATAATATTTTATATAATTTCTTTATCTATAAGTAGTTTATAAGTAATGTGTTGATATTTAAATAAACTAAATGAAAATTAAATAATAAGGTAATATAGTTTTTTTTATTGTTCTAAAAATGTTGTTGAAGTTTTGGGAAATAAGTATATTCTAGATAAAATATTTAAAGTTTAATAAGATCTTTCTTTTATATATTCTTTAGTAATTATCTAGTTCTATAATTGATTTCCAGTATAAATTATTNGCACGGATCCGGTACAATTCAAAATAAAATTAAAAAACACGTCGCAAAACATCAAAAAAAAATAAATATTTTTTTAAGGTTTATTTTATGCCTGTACAAATAAACTTGAAAAAAGTCTATAAGAAGCTATGAATCCATAAATCTCCAGAAAGTTTTTATTTGTCGTTTAACTTGGTTTTTTTTGAATATTAGCGGTAAATAAATAATAAAAACTAAAAATAAGTTTTTTATTAATAAAATAGTTGTTTTTTAGGTGATATAAACTATTTTATAAATATTTTTACTTATTTTCACCATATTTTTTACTAATCAGACGCGTTTTTTTCCTAATCAGACGTGTTTTTATGCTAATCAGATGTGTTTTTATGCTAATCAGACACGTTTTATAAGTTAGAATTCCATTATTTCAGTCGCTTTGATAATTTTTTTATGAAATATATATATATTTCAAAACGACAAGTTGTAAATTTCTTGAACTTTATGAAGCCCCAGGTTATAATAAATTAGAATTGTTGAGATTTGGTTTATTATAACCTAAAACTTTTTTTTTAATTATTTGATTTTATAAAATTATAAAGTTGTTTAACCTCTAAAAGCCTCCAGAGGGCCAAAGACTTCTGGGACTTTGTGGACCTCCGAGGTCCACAAGGTCAACACAATTTTTTGCTGATGTTTATTTTTATACATAATGTTCATATATAGCAAGATATCCAATATATATTATGTAACTAAACTTTTGTTTATATATTATACATCTTATAATGTTACTATATTATTTAAATTAGATAACTATTAGTTTTAGTTTTTCCATAAAGGTTTCTTCTTTTTTAATAATATTCCAGTAATTATTGAAATTTCTGGTGAGTTCTATACCATATTTAATAATTATAATAAAATAAATAATATATTAATAAAATTTATAAAAACTTTACCAAAATTATTTTATAAAATAAAATTTTTTTATAAAAATTTTGTTTATGTATTAGGTACAAACATTTTCTGATTTATTAAAATTATAAATTTTATATAGGTAATATTTCTAGTTTTTATATTCTAATATATTTTAAAAATTTATATTTTTAAATTTTTATATTTATAAAATTTATTATTATTCTTAGGCTTAGAGTGTTAATTATATTATTTTTTTAAATATTATTTAATTAGTTTATTTTCTTTTGTAATTATTTTTTTATAAAAATTATAATTCAAGGTGTTTTATTAATTTTCTTTATTATAAATGGCTTGGAATTATTTCTTAAAATAGATTTTGGATTAATAAAATTTAAGATTTTGGAAGATAAATTAGTTTTGTATTTTATTTTAATATTAATATTTTTGTTTTAGATTGTTAGTTAAATTTTAAATATATTATAGATGTTATTCTAAAAGGGGATTACTCCAGATCTAGTAATATTCTTTAATAATTGGTAAATTAGATCATTTTAGCAGTATAATATATTTTTGTTTAATATTAGATATTTTAAAAATATTTTAGTTAATAAATATGATTTTAATTTATTATAATTCTTTTTATTCTATAATATCATAGATAATCTGATTTTATTTTTTTTTAAGAAGTTTATTGAATTGGGTTGTAGTAGCGTCTTTATATCAATAATGTTTAGTAAAAAATTCTTTATTTAAAAAATTAAAATTAGAAGTTTACTTAGATAATTTTATATTTTTAAATTGGATAGTAGTATTTTTAAATATTTTTTTATTTAATTATATATTTTGAAAGATTAGAATACTATTTCATGGACTAAGAATTTGTTTTTATAAACTAAATTTTGTTGTTAAAGTGTGTACTTAGTTTCAAGTTTGTTAATTAATTTAAATATTGATTATGGTATGGTAAATACATTAAAGAATAATTTTAAGAAAATTCTTTTCTAAAATAGGTTAATTAGTAATAATATTAAGAGTTTTATTAAATTCTTGTTTTAGTTCAAATTCTTGATATTCATCTTCATATTTGGATTTGCTATAATTTATACATTATTTATATAATTTTTTATAATCTATAATATAAACTTATTTAGATTATTATTTCTTTTAAAATAAATTCTATTTATGGTTTCTAACTATATGTCCTTCCTTATTACATTTAAAATAAATAAATTTATTAGATTTTAAAAATTTGTTATATTGTAATTTATATTAATTCTGAATAGTTCCTAGCTTTATGAAAGCTAGTCTATAAGTAGTTTTAAAAATCCATCTTTAACCATTTCATTACTATTAATTTTAAAGCTTATTATTAAATTTTAGCTAACCATGGTTAAGTTTATAAATATTCTGATTTTTTATTTTAGTATAAAATCAGTTATTCTAATAAATTCATTAATTATTTAAATTAAATTATCCTAAGATTTAGAATTGTAAGATGTTAGCTTTGTTATCTTTATAAAAGATATTATTAAATTTGATAATAAGAAATTACATTTCCTTATAAGTAAGTTTCTTGTTAATGGTTTTTTATTATATGATTTTTTATTTTTATTAGAGTTCGACATGGGGCGGGTTAGAGTTCGACATGGGGCAGGTTAGGTCGGTTTCTGGATTTTTAAAACCACCCACGGGTCAGTTTTTTTTTTTTAAAAAAATTAAAAACCGACCCAAAAACCGTAACAATGACAAGAAACCGCACTGCCAAGAAACTGTACAACCACAAAAAAAAGCAATTATATCTAAAATTATATTAATTTCTGTATGGATTTAAGCGTAGTCTGATTATATTTACATATAAAATAACAATTTTATTTTTATTACTTAAATCAAAAACTAAAAGGTTAAAAATATTAAAATTAAATATTCACAGACTAATTACAAAAAAGTAAAAGAAAAATTAAATTAATTACATCAAGCCAATTTAGCTCAAAAATCTATAGTCATACTCAAATTTTTCTTTTTACTATTAAACATACTCTAAAAAAAAATTAACATTTTCAACATTAAAGTCTTATCTCCTATTAATACTAAATTTTTTATTTCTATATCCTCTACTATTCTTTCAGAAGATGATTTCAACTTATAAAAATTTTTCATAATTATAATAACTTTAATAATTTTAGGACACAGACAGCATTTTCTCCAAATTATAATATTTCTAACTTAGCTAAAAACCCATTCTATATTAATAAAGATAACCTACACACTAAATATATTTCATACTATCTATAACAATATAAAATATCCCTATCTATATACTTTCCACCAATTAATTAATAATAAATCTGTTTTAACCTAATAAAAAAAAATTTTAAAATTAAAACTATTCTATATATAAAATAACAGTAAATGGAAATGTTATTTTTAAACTTATTATTAATTAATTAATATAAAGTTTAGCTTCATTCAAATTTTTATTGTTATTTGTCAATTCAAAACAACTAGTAATATGGTAATTTAGTTTAAAAAAAAATATACCATAAAACTCTTCATCTAGGTTAGGTAAACAAAAGTAAAAAAATTTTTAAAAATTTTTGAAATATTTAATAATATTATTTAAAATTTCTTTATATACATAATTCTTTTTGTAATATTGTAAGAAGTTGTTATAATATTTAACCTTAAAATCTTTATCCCAATTCTCAAAAATATAAAAGAATAATTTAATTTATAAATTAAAAATAATATTAAAGTTATATAATTTATTTTTTTTATTATTAATTTTATTATAATATTTATTTAATTTCTTTTTATAATATAGAAAAAAATCTCTGAGTAGTTTTTTTTAATTATTGAATATTAATTTAATTTTTTAAATATATTTCTTTAAATAATTAAATAATTTATTGTAGATATATTAAATATTATATATCCCAGGCTATTTCAATTTAAAGAGAATATTTATAAATTTATAAAAAAATTAAAGAATATTAATTATAAATTATATATACTTAAGTTCTTTTTTGGTTAATATATAATAATTTTAATCCTTATTTCCTAATAACAAAATTTAATTTTTAATAACAAGTATTAGGCGCATAAAATATATTAATATTAAAAAAATAAAATTTTAATAAGTTAATATATCTATAAGTAAATTTATTATAAAAACCAGTTTGGTAGTGTTAATTTTTTTTATTAATTATACTTAAACTTTAGAGTTGAGTTAGATAGCTTTAAATTATTCAAAACAATTTAAAAATATTATAATTACTTAATAAAACATTTAAATTTAAAAATTTAAAATTATAACAATCACACCCTTTTTAATTATTTTATACTATAAAAAATTTAATATTACTCCACAAGTAAAGAACTTACTATAGTAAATAATTGATAAAATATAAATAATAAATTTTTTAATTTATTTAATTTTTTAATATAAAGCAGTTTTTTATTAGGGTTAAAAAAAAGGCCTTTAATATTATTAATAAAAATATTTATAGTTAATTAAATAATATGGGTAATACAAAATAAATAATTTTGTTTTTTATCCTAAATAAGTAAGAGTTTAGTAGTTGTATCTGTTAAATTTTTGTTAAGTTACTAGATTTCATTTTTATTTAGATTATTATTAAAATTTAATTATTTATAATTATTAAAATATTAAATAAGCTCTTTAGCCATAATTTTATTATTATTAGTATTGTTAGTAGTAACAATATATAACCTATTAGTTAGATTATAATTTTTAATAATATTAGTTATAATTTTAGTAATATAAGTATTGGTATGCTTTTTAGATAAGTGTTTAAATTTAATTAATATTTTTTGTAGATTTTAGGTATTATTAATCCAAAAGGCTATTATAGTGACAAAGGCTATTTTATTAAGGAAAATTTAAACATTTAATGAAAAAGAAATTTTTTGATTTATTAGGATTTTTTTTTTAAAAGTATTTATAATATTCTTTAACTGGTCTTTAAGTGTAATTTTTATTTTTTTAAAAAAAAATAATTCAATATTTAAAAATAGTATGTATAAAAGATTATGAAGCTTTTAATTATTAAAAAATTAAAAAAAAAGATTATTGTTTATCATTAGCTTAAAAAACAGCAGCCTATAATTCTATTTCAAAAATTTGGATTATTTATTTTTCTAATAATTTAAAATTTAAATAAAATTAGATTTATTTTATATGTAGAATAATGTTAAACCTTTTATAACAAAAATCTACTTACTATATTAAGTTTAGTAAAAGAAAAAGTAATTAACTTTTGATGGTTAATTTTTTTTAATATCTGCTTGCAATAACTAGATTTTAAATAGTCTTTCATGAAAGAAATCCTATTATTTTTAGTATAAAGGTATGTAAGTGATATGTTATAGATTAAGCAAAAAACATATAATTTTTTTATCTGTATATAGATAACCTTTTTAAAATCTTGCCAAATAAGAAAAGTTTTAATAAAATTGAAATTTAGGATTTGATATAGCTTATTATTTTTGTTAGTTAATTATTAAGTTTTGATTTAATTAATTAATTACCACCAATTTTTAATATCATCTTTATTTTTAATAATAAAAATAATAAATTTACAATTAAATATTAGTTAAAAGTTTATAAATAAATTAAAGATCATAAATTTAATTTGAAATGATATCATAAACTTTATTTTTTAAAAAATATGATTATTACAAAAAAAGTGATTATCACTAAAAAAAAAATATTTAATAATAAATTAGGTTGTGTTTATACTATTACTAGCTTAGTTTAGACTAGTTTAAGTTGGTTTGGGTCAGTCTGGTTTCTTTTATAGTATTTATACATTACTCTATATATAAAATAATATAAAGAGTAATAATTTTTTTTATTACAATTTCAAAAAACTAAAAATATAAAAAAAAATTTTTTATTCATTTTAATTAAAATCTAGATTATTTTTATGAAAAATATTAAAGCACCAGTATACTATTTTTTAATATACAAAAAAATTAAAGGATTAAATTTTAATTTTAAAATATTTAATTTAAATATTTTATATTATTATTTTTATTATTTATAAATTCTTTAGTTTTATTTGTTGAATTTATATTATCATCTTTTGTATTTTTTTTCCCATATCTTTTTTCAAAATTATTTTATTAATTTGAATATTGGCTTGCTTTTAATTCCTTGTTTTTTAAAGATTTTTTTGGTATAATTATATTTAAAAGTTTATTAAGATTGGTTTTAAAAAAGTTATTTTTTTTAGTTGGATTAAATTTTTTTTTTTAAACTTGTTTAATTGGTAACTAATTCTTTATATTTTAAGTGGATTTCTTGATAGGGGTGGGGGTATTTTCTTTATTTAAGGCAGGTGAACTTTCAGAATTATTTTTCTTTTAAATAGTATAAGTTTTAGTTATCTTATTTTATAAGTTCTTATTTGAATATTTTTTGGTTTATTTATCAAGATTGGTTTTTTGGCTGGTAGTATTGGATTTTTGAAAGTCAGAGTTTTTCTTTAGTCTTTGTTTAGCAACAGATTTCTTTTTTATAAATTTATTTTTAATTTCTAACTTTATTTTATCTTATTTACTTTTTGACTCTTGAAATTTTTTTTAATAAATAATATTTGAAGAAGGTATATTAGATTTTTTTAATAATATTTTAAAATTATAAGTTCTTTATTATAATTTTAAAAATAAAAAAAATTTAATTTTACTTAAAAAATTAAATATATAAAAATAATAAATCTATTAATAAATTAAAAAAATTAAAATTTAATTTGAAATTATATTTTTTTTATAAATCTGGTTTAGGCTTTTTTTTTTTTTATTTTATTTGAAAATCTTATATATGCTAACTTGAAATGGTTTTTTTATTATTATAAATAAATTAATATTATTTGTTTTATATATTTATTTTTATACTTTTACTGTGAAAACGTATTTTTAGTAATATATATCAAAAAATAATAGTTTTTAAATAAGATCATATAAGTTTAGATTAATAAAAGTTGCAATATAGGATCTTATAGTATAAAAATTTATATATAGTAAACAACTAATACTAATAGTTTTAAATATAGTTTTTTAAATAAAAAAATTAATTATATTAATATATTATTTATAAAATATTATGTCTATAAGATTTAAAGCTATTTAATATTTATATTAATTTAGATTTATAAATATATTATATAAGTATAGTATAAATTTATTTTTAATATTTTAACTTCTAATTAATTTTAGTTTTGAAAATAATTTATTTAATAATTTATATAAAATCAAAATTTGTGAAACTATTTTATTGTTATATATTTCTAAATATTAAAATATCTTAAACTCTAAGATAGCTTTAAAAATAAAAATTATTATTAGACATAAGGTTATTAAGTTTAAACTTATAATTATAGTGGGGAACAAAAAAGTATCCAAAGTAGTGCCTTTCAAAAAGCCATAATAAAATAAGCTTGGAAGTAAGTTTATTATTTCACCATTACTCTATATATAGAATAGCTACTTATTTTTCTTAATTAAATATAACAATTACCTTTTAAAAAATTAAGAAAATATAAAAAAGTATTAAATTTTTGATATCTAAATTAACTTTTGCCTATTTAGTTTATAAAATCATATAAGACCAACTATATAATAATAAAGTTTTTAAATAGAAGAAAAGTGTTTTAAAAATTATATAAGAAATTATAAAATATTTCTTTATCAACTATTTTAAATATAAGTATATTTCTTTTAATAAATAAATTTATAATAAATACTAAATTTTTCATATATAGTAATAAATAAGTTCGTAATTTATATAAATAGGTAGATTATAATGTATAAAAATAGTAGATTATATTATTATATTATGTGTGCTTTAGTTCCCCAAGTAGATCACATTTTATAAAAATAATTTTTAATTTTTTATAATAATATATTTTTTGATTTATTTATGTTTTTGGGTTTATGATTTTTGAAGATATTAGGAATATGGAGTTTGGTTTTTAGTGTTTAGTATTTAATACTTTATTCTTTTTTATATATTAATTTAAAAAATAAAATTATGTATATGTTAAATTAAAATTGTTCAGATATTTAATAGTTTATTTTTATTAAAAAAGTCTATGTGTTATTTTATATATAAAATAGTATTAATAATCTTTATTAAGGCTTGATTTCTTATTGATAAGTAGAAAACCAACAGTTTTTAGGTGGTTTTTAATTTTAATGAAAACTACCTAGCGGTTCCCCATGACCCCTTTCAAACCGACCCAACCCGTCGGTTTCTGGGTTAAAACTGACCCATGTCGAACTCTA
>JAJTUB010000103.1:49575-68842 GCA_036971345.1 Dactylellina drechsleri | reverse complement strand
ATTAAAAAAAAATCATAATTGGGTTAAAAAAAATTTAATTATAAAATAGTTTATAATAAAATATGGTTATCTTTCTTCTATTTGTTTATAATAACATCAGCAAAAAATTGTGTTGTCCTCTTAGTCCTTTAAGGATTCAAAAGATCTAAAGGATTTTTGTTTTCTGGAAGCCTCTTGAAGTTAGTGAGTATTATATTTTTAGTAGTTATTATAAGATTTTAAGCATCTGAAAGTAATTATACCACAAAAACCTTAATGATTTTATATTATTGAAAAATCATCTATAATATTAATTTAATTGATAACCTTAATAATATTATAACTTAATATAAATTCTCAGATGTTATTGATTAAGATAATTTTAAAGATTTTTTTAATGATGGTAATCCTTAGTTGGACTCCCAGTAGCTAAGCACAGGTTTGCACAATTTAGATAAAAATATTTAATTAAAAAATTTTTTACATTAAAATATTATATATAAAAACTAATAAATATATAAAAAAAAATTATTTATATAATATTCCTAGTCTTTTTTTAGATCTTTATTATAAATTTACCAGTTTTTTAAACATAACTGCTTTTTTATTATTAATAAAAAGAATATTTTAAAAAATATTTTTAATAGTAAAGGTAGACTTTAGGAGTCTGGTATAAGATCATATTATGTGTTTATAAATATTAATAAGAATTTCTATTAACCGTTATTTAAAATTTTCTAATAAATTATCAAAGATATTTAATTAAATTAGTAGAATATATTACAAGTTTCTAAACATTTAATTTATTACATATACTAATTATTTTGGTACTAATCTATCAATTCCTCTAACCAGTTTCCCAATTTTTCAAATTTACCCAAAAACAAACTATACTAAAAACAAGAATATAAGTATTTAATGAATTAATTAAAAAATCATATTTTATTTTTATATTTTTAAAAAATTTCTAATATTAATTAATTAAGATTTTACAAATAATTAAATAAAAAAAAAGAATTTATAATTATGATTTATTAGAAAATTTCCAACATCTAAAAAAAATCAAAAATTTATTTTATCTTTATTTTTTAAGAAATCCAAATAATCTAAACTAATTAGCTTTTTAACATGTGTAAAACAAGTATCAACATTGAGATTAGTAAGACTGTATATGTTTAACACGAGATTCTTTATAAATTCTTATAAATGGCTATGATAATTATTGATAAAATAGCGAAGTTAATCTTATGATTAGAATGTTATAATATATAATTTTAGTAAGTATATTTACCTGATTTATTGTTAGAGTTGTTGGTTCAGCCTTTAACAAACACCTGGCGTACTATTAAATCTCATTATTATCCAGTTAGATCTTACTAAAGAACTATTAAATAAATATTTCATTTTTTATTTATATAAAATTTACTAATTCCTTATTTGTTAATGTGTTTTTTGTATTTTTTTATTAATTACTTTGCTGCCTATAGTTAGTATTGGATTATAGAAATCCAACAGCATTTGATAATTATAATAAAATTCGACTTCTACTTTAAAATATAAAATAAAAATGAGATATTCTAGATTGAGCTTAATTAAATATATCAATACTTAAAACATTCCTTCTTAAAAAGGAAAAAGAGAATACTGCAGATAATAAGCATCTGATAAATGACCTTGGGATTGAAGATAAGGTTTTGATTTATTGTCTAACTTATTTATTATTAGTAGTCAAATCACAATCTAGATCAGAAGTTAACAAATTATGAGTGTGTTTTGAGAGTTGAGGAGTGGATACTGAAAGTCCTGGAATTAAAAGACTTAGTTATTCTAATTAATTAGTTAATAAGACAAAATTGATAAGAGTATTATCTATTTTACTTTCAACAAAATTATAATTTGAAAAATTAGTATCAATTTTGTTTTTAGGGTTAGTATTGCCATTTTAATTTGATAAAGGGGTAATGTTAGGAACTGGATGTTTAACAACCAATACAAACTCTTTTAATACGCTTTCTGGCAATTAAATAATTTTATTGATTTGGTTTTGAATAAATATGGATTATATTTATTAATTAGTTTTTTTCTTTTGTCCTTTATCAAACACTACCAATCTTAGAAGGTTAGAAAAATCCTGTTGATTATTATTTTATCTTATTTTTCAAATAGAAATTATTTTGAAATAAAATAATATTAGGTAAAAAAAAAAAAACTAATATTAAACTACCAAAATCTAAAAAAAACGATTTTAATAATTTATTTAAAAACAAAATTCTCTATTTAAAAAAAAAAAAAAAATAATACATATACATTTTTTGAATTAAAATAAAATAAAATAAAATTGTGTACAGATGTTAACAATCCTATACCAAACTGCTACCATCATAAAGAATATTATATGTTTATAAATTAATATAAATATTAATAAAAAAGTTCTTATTATTTAATGAAAATAAATATAAATAAGATATTATTTTATTTATCAAAATAATTTGTTAGTTTAGAGTGTTAATTATGTTAAAAGGTATTTTAAAAATAATAATTATAAAATTATAGAAATCCACTTATTATTTACTATTTTTTAGATCAAGATCAGTAATTATAATAATATTGAATAACTGATTGATATAATAATTTTTAAAATATAAAATTAGTTTTATATGAGCTAGTAAGTGTTTATTGAAAGCTCCCTATTGTTTTTTTTTTTGATGAAAGATAAAATCTTAATATAATAATTTATAATAAAATAAAAACAGTTTGGTGTATTAAACCTAATGGATTATAATAATATTAAAATCCTAAAAATTTTTAATTAATACTGCTAGTTAATTAAACAGTTGATAAGAAAACATTTTTATAATATTAGAATTATTAAAATCCCAGCCGTCCAATACATACCTACCAACAACTGTAACCAAACAATATAATTTTAAGAATTTTTAAATTTTTATATACAAATTATTAAAATAATAAATAGTTATAATTTTTCCTATAATTCATTATTATTTTTTTAAATATTATCAAAAACTTTTAAAAATATATTTATTATCTAGTATCAGATTCCCAACATCTTATATTAAAGTCTTATTTTCAAAATTTAAAAATATATAGATATTATTATTTAAATATAAATATTTAATAACTAATAATTTATTATTATTATTTTTATTGAGAAGATTATCAGAATTTATTATAAGATTGTCGATTATTGGATTTAAAAAATTTTATTTTAATTTAAAACATATATTTTTTATTAAATTTTAATAAATTGTTTATAATTAGTTAGAATATTAAAACTTATTAAAAAAAAATATTAAATTTAATTCTTATATTTCAAATATTATTTTCCATTAATAATTTACAATAATTTGTATATTATAATTAATATAATTTAAACTTTAATAACCTTCTTTAATTTAAAAATAATATTAAAATTTTGGAGTATTTGTTAACCACCTTCTAAAATATTTGTATTGACGGATTGTACTTCTATAATAACTAAATTAATGTATTTTAATTATATTAAAATAATTAAGAGTTTTTAATTTGAGTTTATATTTAGTATTAATTTCTTTTTTTTTTAATTATAACTTTTAATATTTTTATAATTAGTTTATTTTTTTGGTTTATATATAATTTTTAGTGTCTGATAGTATCTACTACTATTTTTGTATTTTCTTTTAACAAAATCCAGAATTTTGAAATTATAAAAAAATTAATTTGGTTTAGTAAAATTTTTGTTAATATTAATTTAATTATTAATTGATTATTTCATCAATATGACTATAATATTACATAAATAAATGGAAATTAATAAAATATCAAATATAAATTAAAACCTAATTAAATTTTTGATATTTAGTAGCTTCCAATAAACTCTGGAAAATTGTAATCAAATAATAAATAATAATTCTACTAATTATATGAAGCTCTTTTCCTTACTATTGTATAATTTATAAAAATAATTTTTTAAAATAAAAAAAACTAGGATACACTAGGAATCCAATCCAAACTTAGTTAAAACTATTAAATTGTTTATATTGTCGAATAAATTGATTAATTTAATTTAATATATTTTTTAAAGTATTGAGATAAAAATTATATAAAAGATCTAGTTTAAAAAGTGTGTGTGGTAAGATTTTAGAAATTTGATAAAAGCTTAATAAAGCTTGGCTTAATTTTTTATTTTTTAATTTTTTGATTAATAATTTTTGAATTTGTTAAAACAAGGTTATTAAAAGTTAAAGTTTTAATTTATCATAAAAATAATAGTTATAATCTGTTGTTTTTAGGGTATACTTTTTAAGATTTTGAGTGTTTATTTTGTAAATAGGATAAGATTTTGTATTAATATTAAATAAATCAGTGTATTTTATATGGTCTACAATCTAATTATATAATTGAGGTATATATAAATGAGTAAAGTTATTAGTATATTTTAGATTGAGATTAGGTTTTATAGAATCCTTAACATCCAATTTCGGCTTTTATTTATTTAACAATTAGAATATTTTGAGTAAGATTTTTTAAATATTAATATTAATTTTTAATTTTTAATAATTATTAAAATCTTTTTTCTTTAATAATATTGGTATAAGTGTAAGTAGAATTTAAGTGAATAGTGATGGTTTATTATAGATGTTGGAAGGTAGATTATTGATTGTTAAATAAATCAATCATAATTTTTTATTATTAAAAAAATTAATCAAATAAGTAGTATCTGATATGTAAATAATAAAAATTAATATTAAGCCTTCTGGTAATATTAACTAAAAGATGGTTAGTGTTTAATATGTGATGTGATGTGTAAGAAAATATATTTCAAGTAGAAATATAAAAAAATTAAAATTATATATTTGTATCTCCCACCACCAGTTATTTGTATGTAATTCTGAATATAATTATTTGTTTTTTGAATTATATTTTTTAATTGGTGTGTATATTAGATTGTTGGCGTACACTAATTATTTAAAAAAGTAATTTATATAATTAATAAAATTATAATAGAAGTATTTCTGTGGTTCTAGATTTTTAATTACCCAATCATAAATTAAAATTTAAAAATTAAAATTTAAATTTTTGGTTATATTTTCAATTTGTTTTTAAAGAATATGTGCGAATCAGAAAAATATATTAAAAGATTCTGAAAATCCATTATCAAAAAAATCATTAATTTTAGTTTTTAATACTTTATTCTGTATCAACCACCTCGCCAATTTATAATCCATATAATTTGTAAACAAATAGAATGGGTTTTCAATCAATTGTAACAATAAATCTTCAAACACAATTGTAGTATTGACATTTAAATATATATCTATACAAACTTCCAGAAGACATTCAAAATCTAAAAAAAAAAAAGGAGAATTATATAAGTTTTCTAGTTAAATTGATTGAATTTTAAAATGTAAAGTTAAACACTCAAAATCTAAAATATTATTTTTAATAACAACTTAAAATTTTTAATAATAGAATTGTTTTTTATGTATATCACACTAATTGGTTTTTGAATATGGTTTTGAGTAAAAATAATATAAAAAACTTAAAACAAACATATTAATAATATTATAATATTCAGTAATTCAAGAAAAATTAAAAAATAATAAAAATTGAAAAATACTAGGTATTTAATATAAACTCTTTCTAAACTTAAAATATTTCTCAACAATTTTAAATTAAAAAAGTGTTTGATGAAAAAAAAAAATAAATTATTTGATAATTAATCTTTTCTTAATTTAGTTTAATCCTACAATATAATACAACAACCAAAGTTTTTTAATTATATTCTTAAAAACCAATACTTATTTTCATATATTTTAAATAACAAATAGATTTAGAATTTTTAATATATTAAAAACATATAAATCAATTCTAGAATATTTGAATATAAAAACAAATAAAAGTAAAAAACACCTAAAAAATATATTTAAACTTACTAAAATCTAATAAAAATTTCCATCAATTTTAGGTAGTTATTTAAAAACAAACTTAATGATAAATTATATAATAATATATATTAGTTTATAATACCATCAATCATCTTCTTTTTTTTTTATTACTATTATTATTGTTATTGTTTTTATTTTATTTTATTTTTATTTAATACCTAATATTTTTATAAAATTTTTTAGTTTTAAATAAATTTTGGAAATTTTATACCTGTTAATAACTCACATATTAAATAAGTTATCAATTTTGAAATATTATTTTTGATATTTTTATTTTAATATTAGAATAGAATATAATAATGGATTATTAAAAATTATTTATTTCTAGAATTAAAAATTTGAAATAAATTAAAATTTTAACAAAATAATAAACTATAATTTTGATTAAATATTAGATAATAAGATAAATTTTTTTTTTTTTAGTTTAATTTCTAATATCACTAATTTGTATATACTTGATTTTAGATATTTTAAAAATATAATTTTAAAATGGTTTTAAAATAATGATGAGTTTTTTAAAGATATTACTAGTTTTTTAACTATTCTTTTAAATATATTTGTATGTTTTAATTATTATTTAAAATCCAATTCTAATATTAAAAATTTTGATAAAATTAAAAATCCTAATTTATTTAAAAATTTTACTAATTTTAGATTAATTTTTATATTTATTAATTTTAAACATAAAAATCTAAAACTAAAATGTCTAAAAAATTTAAATAATCTAATAGCAGATACTGAAGGATTAACAATAATAGTAAAATCATCTGGACCATTAAATGAAAAAAATGGTAAAAAAAAATCCGATAAAGGTACAGGTAAGAAACCTGCTAATAAAAAATTAGGTAAATAATAGACTTCTAGAGTTTTATTTTAGATTGTAAGAAAATTTTAATTAATAAATATAAGATAATATTTATTATAAAGAAGAAAAAAAAAATTACAAAAGATGGAGCTAAAAATAGAGCTAAAAATGGTGGTAAAGATGGTGATAATAATAATAATAACAATAACAATGATGATGATAGCAGAGTTGTACTACCAAGAAGAAAGAAGTATAGAGTTAGTAAGTATTCTGAAATAATGAACCATAAAACACCAGGAGTTAGTTAATAGTTTTTTAATTAAAAAAATTGATATCAGTACTGTGATTATAAGAAATGATAAGGCTGTAGGAATTTCCAAAGCTAATAGCATAATTAAAAAACAATCTTTTTGGGAATTAGAAAATAAGAATCAGAATTTTATAAAAAACTTTTAGTATCTATTAATAGTTTATACCTAGGTAGAAAATATAGTAAAATCACTAATATGAAAATTATTACCAATTTTAATTCAGATAATTTTAATTATGTTTATTTTAAGTTAAAAAATGAAATAATTGTTGAGATAAATTTAAGGAATAAATTTCTATAAAATGTTGAAAATTTATTATAAGATACTAACTTATATGTATAGACTGGATCAAACTTAAAAATCTTACTTCAAATGATAACCATCAAGCCGTCGCTAACTTTTTAATAGCCACCCAAGCTAAAAAACCAATGTACCAAATCACAAAACCAGCAGACTTTATGAGTCTGGTATTGGGTGATGGTAGAGAAGATAGAGGAGATAATGGAGATAGTGGAGACAGTAGAGATGGGGGCACCAGACCCTTAAGCACAGGCAAGAAAAAAGACAATGGACATGGGGTAATAGACTCTGCAAGTTTTTTAGATTATAAATATAATATTTTGTGCTATATTAATGGCTAATGGGAGTGGACCAGCTAGAAAAATTTTAATATTAAGTAAAAAAAAAGTTTTATTTTTAAGATTATAAAGTTAATTTATTTTGGTATTATTGAAGGTATAATCCTTATAAATGATTAAATTAATACTAGAAGTCCAAAACTAGCTAACAATAATCTAGTAAAATCCATTTTTATCAGTTTAAAAAAAATTATTTAGGATATGTTTAAAAAATATAAAAAAGATATAAAAACTATTTTAGAATATATTACTTTAAATAAATATATACATTTTAATAATAATCTTATAAAAGACTTCAGGAATCTTTAGTTGGAAACAAAATAAAAAAAAGCAAAAATTAAGAAAATTAAGAAGGAGGTAAATAAAAAAAAATTATAAAAAACTATTAATAATAGTAAATATTCATCAATTTATAATTAAATATTAAAAGTTTATTAATTTATTTTTATAATTATTTTTAGTAAATTTATTATTAATATTTTTTCTATTATTACTATTATTTTAAAATTATTAAAAGTTTTAGTTCTACTTTCCTCTAAAATTTATATTAAAATCTAAATATTTTATTTAGATGATGTTACTAGATTCATTTTTACCTAAGATAATATAAACTATCTATATAAAAATTTTAGAAATCTGAAAGTAAACAATTCCAATGTAGTCAAATTTTATAATGTAGATGTAGATTAGACTATTATGATTTTAGCAGATTTAAATATTTTCATAATAATAAAAAACAATAAAATAATTTTAATTTGCTTATAACTAGAAAAAGATTATATTAAATTGATAAAAGATAATAATTATTTTTTGTACAAAAAAATCACTTTAATTAATGCTTTAAAAATATAACTTGATAATATATAAGCAATAATTTAGGAAAATACAATAATAATATAATTATATTATCTTTATATTATTTTTTATTAAATTTCCTAAAGCTCTAATTCTCCTCCAGTTAATAAAATAATTTGATTAAATTTTAAAAAAGTAGTAACAATAATAATAATAATAGGACTAAGTAAAACAAATTGAAAATACTAAAGAGTTGATAAGAAATTAAATTAAGGAGATTAAAAAAAATTAAAATATAATTAGTCAATACATTTTTTTTAAAAATTTAAAAAAATTAAAAAAAATCTGTTAATAGTAAGAACATTAGAGAAGACTATAATAGTTTTTTAAAAGATTATAATAAAAATATTTTTATTTAGATTTAATTATATATTTAATATAAGATTAATTAGTCTAATAGATAACTTACAATAAAAATAATATTTTTTTTTAAAAAATGTATATCTTATTTAATCAATTGAATAATAAAAAAATTATAGAAGGTCTATAATAGATTCTTAACATCTATTTCCAAATTAAAATAAAAAATATTATTCAAAAAAATTTTTTTAAAAGAAAAAAGGAATATAAAAATTGATAATTAAAATTATATATATATATATAAATCTAACAAATTTCAAATTTTTTCAAAAACATTTTAAAAATTTTGAGTATTTTCTTTCATACTCTTGATGATTTTTTTTATTATTAATTTAAATATATTTAATGAAAATAACTTTTAATAGAGCACCAGCCTCTGAGTGTTTAAGGCCATCCTCTACAGGACCCCTGCAACCTCTCAACACCACCAAAGATCCTCTCAGGCTACCAGATTTTTTGCTGATGAATTTTAAGGAAAAAGTTTAGTTCAACCAACTAGTTTAATTTCACCTACAGTATCAATTAAATTAAAATCAAATAATTTTAAAATTACAAAGAACAATAAAATTTCAATAAATAAAAAAAAAGAAAAAGAAAAGAAAAAATGTTACACTTTGGTCAAGTCCGTCTAACCAAACACTAATCTTTTACTCTAAGATACCTGAATTCTTAGATTTGGGAGTATGTATATTACAAAATATTAAAGAATAATATATAAGATATGTAATAACAATAAAGGTTATAGTAAACTATAAGTTTATATTATATTTAAGTTAACTGATAAAAAATAAGAACTATTTATTAGTTTTAACAATAATCTTATATATATAATAGTATTTTATATAATGTTAATGCTTGTATGATTGTATATTAATGTTTGTATGTTTACATTGTTTGCATATTTATATTTTGGTGCTTGTATACTCACATATACATGTATATATATAAGTTATATAATACATAAATTATATAACAAAGATTTATAAATAGAATAGGTAAATATAAATACATAAAAAACGGATATTTTATAAAAAATAAAACAAGTAGAATGAAAAATGATGTAATGTAGAATAAAATATAAGTAATTATATTATTTAAATTATAAATCTATAATATTATTTTTTTTTTTAAAAAAATAAGTTTTATATAAAAATATTTTCTGTGATGATTTTATTTTTATAAAATGTAGAAATTTATGTAAAAATTAAATTTTATATAATTAAAATTATTTTATAAAATTAGTATCTAGTATAAGTAGATTTTTAATATAAATTATTATTCTATATAAATTTTTTGTTTATACAAATTATATAAGGTAAAATATGTAAGTAAAAAATAGTGTATAAAAAAGATAATAATTAAATTAAGATAGTAATTTAAAATTTAAACTTTAAAATATTCTTGTAAAAAAATAATTAATATATTTCTGAAATTAGTATAAATACTAGCAAAATATATAAATAAAAAAAATAAAATGTTTTTTTATTAATATTAGAATTTGTAAGCTGATTGTATTAAAAAACTTGGAATTTCGGTTTTTGATTTTTATGAGTATTATGCAAGGAATAATTATTTATATATTATTATGTTTAACTATAAAAATTATGTAATTTGTATTAGAAATAATTAAAAAGGCTATATTATTAATTTTTATAAGTCTTTTTTAGGTGATTAAAATGGATTTTATTAATTCTTTTCTTAGTTAAGTAACTGAATTGTTAATTAAATAAGTGAGAGAAGGAATTAAAGGATTTAAAAAAGGAATAAGCTATAATATAATAAAAAATTATTAAATTTTAAATAAAAATTAATTGAAAGTGGAAAAAATTTTGTTAGGTTAAATAGAAATATTTAAAGATAATAATTTATAAAAAAAAATTTTTAAATATTAAAATAAAAGAGAGTTAAATAAAAATAAAATAATTCTTTAAAAAAATTGAAAAATTTGGGAAAAAATTATTAATATTAATTTTAAAATTTTCTAATCTTGATTATACTAAGTTTTTATAATTTTAATTTTAAAATTGGACTTTTCTTTAATCTTCTGCGTTTTTGTTTTGTAAATTGTGATATAGTTTTTTGATTAAAATAAATTTGAATAATTTTTGGAGATATATTATTTTTTAAAATTTAAAAATTATTTTATAGTTTATAAAATAATAACTATTTAATAAGATATTTATTTTTTTTATTAGATTTATTTAAAATTTTTTTGAATTTGTATTTTATATAATTTTTAAGTTTTAGTTTTTTATTATTTAAATTTTTTTTTAAATTTTTAGAGGCTGGTTTTAAAAGTGAGATATAGAATAATTAATGAATATATATAAATTTTAGAATTTTAAGTTTAAAGATATTATTATTGAATTTTTTTATAATTGTGAAAAATTTATATTTTTAATAGTTAAATTTTTTATTTTAGTATTTTTTTTATTTAATATATTTAATAAGTAGGTATACTTTATTTTTTTTTTTTAAAAATAATATTTTTATTCTTTTTTGATTATAATAGTATAATATTTATTCTGTTATAAATTAAAAATCTTTTTAAAGATTTTTATAAAAATTTTTTATATTTTTGATATATTTATTTACTTAAAGAACTATTTCTTTAGATATTAAGAATAGAAGTATTATTATCAAATTCTATCCTCTGAGCACTTTATAAGGGGTGTATTTCATAATTAAGTATTTGAAAATATTATAAGTAAATTCAAAATTAAGGAATAATTTAATTTAATTATTTTATATAATATTCAAGAAATTATGTAATTATATTTTTATTATTTAAATGATTTGTTTGGTTGTTTTATTTATTTAAATATGTTTTTTACTAGTAATATTGATTTTGGTTTTAATCTAATTTTTAATTAAATTCTAGAATTTACTAAAGAATAAAGTATCTTTATCACAAATATACTTAATTTATAAATTGTATTAGTTAAATATTTGTTTGTTGTAAATTTATTTGAGTTTTTTTGTAGATTATTTAAAATTCTATAATTCTAGGATTATTATTTTACTAAATTTATAAATAATAACTAGTATTTTATTATAAATTATATTGGTAAGTAGGTTTTGTAATTTCAGTATTTTTTGGATGAAATTATAAGAAATAACTTAAAAAAATGCTAATAATATGTTATAAGATTATAATTTTCTATAGGGTAAATATTAGTTGGGTTTGTTTCTATAATATATATTATAAATTTTAATATATTATTTAATATATTGTTGTATTTGAGGTTAAAAGTAATTTCTAATTAAGAGTTTTTGAGTTTGTTTAATTTTTAGATGTTTATGGGTTAATGTATTATAATATTGCTTAATAAGTTTTTGCTAAAATTTTTTAATAAAAATATAATAAAGATTTTTAAAAAAAATAATTTTATATTTGATAGTAAAGTATTCAAATACATTTAAATTATTAAATAAGATTTGAGTGGTTATTAAGTGTTGTTTATAATTTTCTTTCAATTCCTAAATGAATTGATTGTCAAGTATGTGGAAAATAGTATTAAAAATTTGATTAATAATAATATTTTTAAATGGTTTTTTTTTAAGAATTACTCCTTTATTTAATTATATTTTTTTTATAAAGTTAGGTTTTTTATTAATAATATCTACTTTTAAATTCTTTTTATTTTTACAGTGTATAATTTTTATATTATATTCATTAAGGAGTTCCTATTAGCAAACTTATTATCTACTAAATTCTTTAATAGTAAGGAAAAAAATAAGATTTTTATAATTAAAATATACAATAAAAAAATTTTTTATTTATAAATATACTTTTTATATTTTATAAATGTAAATAATTACTATAAGTTTTTTATTATAAATAAGATATCTAAATTCCATAACATCAAATTTATAAAATAAATATATAATAAGATACCATTTATTGTTAAAATATAATTAATATAAGTATATATCTAATACAATATTTAAAATAATTATTTTAATTTTAATAGGTAATTTTAAATTATATAATCAAAATATAAATACTAAAAAAAATAATTATTTTAATATATTAAAAATGTTGATTTAGCTGAAGGTCATGTTAAATTTAATTCTTATTTTAGTAGGCTTAATCAGAGCTACTAATATGTGGCTATATTGTTTAATAAATCGTTGATAATAATTGTATAATTCTAAAAAGGATTGAATGTTTTTAACTATTTTAGGCAATAACTAGTCTTAAATAGCTTGAATTTTCTTTAAATTTATTTAAATTTTATTAATTATAATGATAATTTTGAGGAATTTGTATTTAATAATTTTGAATTCTATCTTTTTAAATTAAATTTTAAGGTTGTATTTGTTGAGTGCTTTTAAAATAAGTATAATGTGCTTGTAATATTCTTCTAGTTTATAATTATAAATTAATATGTTATCTAGATAAATAATACATATTTTGTCGATGTATTTCTTAAAGACATAATTTATGAAGGTTTGAAAGGATGCAGGGATGTTAATCAATCTTATAAGTATAATTATGTATTTAAATAATTTATATCTATATTTGAAAGCAGTTTTTTAAATATTTTTAAGTATTATTTATAAATTATAGTATTTAATTATAATATTTAATTTAATAAATTGTTTGGCTTCTTATAGTCAGTCTAAGAACTCAGAAATAAAAGATAATTTAATCTGATTTTTTATAGTAATATTGTTAAGGTTTTGATAATTAATATAGATTTATAATTTGCCGTTTTTTTTAAATATAAATAGAATAAAATATCCTACTAAAAATTAAAAAAATCAAATATATTTTTTGTATAAGTTTTTTTTAAAATATTTTTATAGTGTTTTAAGCTTTTTTTGAGTATAGGTATAGATAAATATAAATTTTAGCGTAATGTTTTTTTTGAGAGGTATTTTGTGAGTAAATTTGTTAAGTTAAAATAAAACATCTTTATTAAATAACTTTTTAAAAGTTTTAATTTATTTAAAAATTTATTTAGAAATTTTAGTAATAGTATTTTTAATGATTTCTTTGATAATTTTATAGATATCCTTGGCTTTGATCTATATATATTTAAGAGTGCTAGGTTTATTCTAAGATTGATGGTAAATTTCTTTATTAGAAAGATGTTCTATTAGTTGTAAATATACTTCTTTTTCTTAAAATTTAAGTTTAAAACATTTTTAAGTAATTTAATAATTATATTTAGTAAATTTAATGGTTTATAATTGAAAGCTGATTTTTGGGTTATAATTTTATAATTAGTTATATTTTAAAATAAGGTTGTTATTTTTAAGGTTGAGAATATTAATTATTTTTTTTTTAAGGTGATTATTAATAATAAAAGTAATAATAATTTTATATTTGATTGTTTTGAAAGGGCTTCTTCTGAATACTATAATATTATAATATGTAGGTTTAAGATATATAAGTAATATATATTTTTTAATATATTTTTTTGATATGTAAGTGGTTTTTGTTTTGTTGTTTATAAGAACTTTGGTGAGGTTTTTATTGATTGTGCAGGGGATATTAAAATATTATTTTGTGATTTTGTTAAATGTTTTGTTAGGTTTTTTTTTAATAAAATTTGAGCTAGATTATTTAAAATGTGTTAAAATCTGAAACTTTTTTAGTTTAAAGATTTGTTAATGAGGTTTGTAATGTTTTATATAATTTTTTTGTTTGTAGGTGTTTTATAAGTAATATGTTAATATTTTGGTAAACTAGGCGAAGATTGAGTGATAAAATGATATAATTTTTCTTGTTGTTCCGAGGATGTTGCCGAAGCTTTGAGAGGTGAGTGCGCTCTTGGTGGAGTGTTTGGAGTCCAATGAGGCCTTTGGGAATGAATCGGCTTCGTGTTTCGTCTTAGTATCGATATTCTTGTCTTAAGTTACTGGTTGAGTCTCTAACATATCGTAAGTGTCGTCCTGGAGGGGGATTGTTCCAAATCCAGTAGTATTTTTTGATGGTAGGCGAATTAGATTGTTTGGATAGTATAACATATTTTTGTTCTGTATCTGATGTTTCGGGAGTGTTTTGGTTAAGAGATATAATTTCTGTTTGCTAATCTTCCTCAATTAACTCTTTAAATTAAATTGTGTTCTGTAGTGTTTTTTTTATTATTTTATTTTAAATTTATAAACCAATTCGGGTGTTACTTATGGCGTTACAAATTTATTAAAGGATAATTTCAAGAAAATTTTTTTCAGGGATAATTCAATTAGTAATAATATTAAGAATTCTATTAGATTCTTGTTCTAATTCAAATTCTTAATATTCATCTTCATATTCAGATTTGTCATAGCTTTGATATTATTTATATAATTTTTTGTGGTCTATAATGTGAACTTATTTAGGTTGTTATTTTTTTTAAAGTTGATTTTATTTGTAGTTTCTAGTTATATGTCCTTTCTTATTATATTTAAAATAAACAAATTTGTTGGATTTTAAAAATTTATTATATTATAATTTATATTAATTCTAAGTAATTCCTAGCTTTATAAAAACTAATTTATAAATAATTTTAGAAGTCTATTTTTAACTATTTTATTATTATTGGTTTTAAAATTTACTATTAAAGCTTAGTTAATTTTAATTAAATTTATAAATATTCTGATATTTTATTTTATTGTAAAATCAATTATTCTGATAAGGTTATTAATTATTTATATTAAAATATCCTAAAATTTGGAATTATAAACTATTAGTTTTATTATCCTTATACAAAGTATTATCAAGTTTGATAATAAGAAATTGTATTTCCTTATAAATAAATTTTTTATTAATAGTTTTTTAACATATAACCTTTTGTCTCCATTAAAACTTAAGTCCTTTTTTTATATAATAAAGTATTTAATCATCATTATAATCAGTAAGAAGGACATATTAATTAAATTCTTGGAAATAACTTTTAGCTAATTCTTTCTACTGAAGTTTATGGAATTTATAAAGGGCTTCTTTTTACTTATTCTTATATCCATAAATCTATTTAAGGAATTTGATAAAAGCAGCATAATTGATAAAGATTAAAGTAATATTAAGGATTTTGTGGTGTTGTTGATAAAAAATGCTTTCATCATATTTTTCATAATAAATATTATAAATATTAAAAATAGTTCTTTTAAAAAAAAGAAATGTATAATAAACTTTATATTTGTTATTAAAGAAATCTTTTAATCAAAAATAGAAAATATTACTAAGCTATTTAAGAAATTAATTAAGTTTCACAAAGGATCCTCTAAATTTAATTGGTTTTGGTAATTTAATGTTATTATAGAAAATGCTTTATTGATTATTTCTATAAGTGGTAAATTTGTTGTTATTACTAGAAGTTAAATTATTATTACTAAAATCCTTATCAAAATTTTTTACTAATAATTGATGTTTTTTGTCTTTATTCTTAGAAACAAACTTAGAATATATTTTATTTTCATAAAATAGTTCTAATTAACTTGGTTTTAATAATCCAAAATCTTTATTTTTGATTATAAAAATATATTTTTCAGCTATTATATAAGTTTTAGTATAAATATAAATAATTATTATAATTTATTTTAATATTTATATTACAATTTTTAAATTTCTTAAGTATTTGGAATTATTTATGAATGTGATATTTGTAAATTTTTTTTTAAACTTTTTTGTTAATATGACTAGGTTTTTATTAACTTGAGTACCAATATTAACATATAATTTATTATTTTTTTAAAAGATGTTGTTTTCTTTATTTAATAAGCTTATGGTTAGTTTTAATTTAAGTAAAAATGATACTTCTCTTAATTATTTTTTAGAATATTTATTAATTTGATTAATTTGATGGGTAATAAATTGACTAGGATATGAGAATATATTATAAAAAGGTATACAATCTTCTTTATTATTTATTATCTCATATTCTGATATAATAAAATTTTTAGAATTAAATTCTATTGTTAACATATATATACTTTTCTTTTAAGTTTAAATAAAATTGGTCAAAGTATTATATTTTAATTAAATTTGTTTAACTAAATATTAATTTTTTACTCTAAAATACCTGAATTTTTAGATCTGGGAGTATATATATCATAAGATATCAAAGAATAATATATAAAATATGTAACAATAATAAAAATTATAGTAAACTATAAGTTCGTATTATATTTAAATTAACTGATGAAAAGTAAGAACTATTCATCAATTCTAACAATAATTTTATATATATAATAGTACTTTATATAATATTAATACTTATATAATCACATATTAATATTTGTATACTTGCATTATTTGCATATTTATATCTTGATACTTGTATGCTTGTATATACATATATGCGTGTAAGTCATGTGGTACATAGGTCATATAATAAAAATTTGTAAATAAAACAGGTAAGCATAGGTATATAGAAAACAAATATTTTGTAGAAAATAAAATAAGTAAAACAAAGAATGATGTAGTGTAGAACAGAGTACAGGTAATTGTACTGTCCAGACCGTAGGTCTGTGACAAAAAATAAAAATAAAAAATTAACAAAATTTAAAAGAAAAGGAAGTTAAAATTGAGAAAGAAATAAAAAAGAAAATTATAAAAAAAAAAAATATAAAAAAAAAAAAAAATAAAGTTCAAATTCCAATTTAATTAGAAAAAAAAAAAAAAAAATATTAAATCTATTAAAATACCTGTAAGTAGAAGTTTAAGATAATAAGATAGAAAATTAAATTATCATATTTAATAATTGTATATATATAATTATAAATCTAAATTATAAAAATAATTTATTTCTAATTATTTTTAATATAACATATTTTTTTATTTATATTAATCTTTTTAATTATTAATATATATTTCTAAAATGTGTTATTATAATAGTAAACACTGTCCCAATTCAGTGAAAAACTCAACACCGAGTCAGTAAATAATCTAACACCATACCGAAATATAACACCAGTTCGATAGCACCCCTTATATTTTTTTTCCCAATCAAAAAACTAGTTCAGGGAGGCCTAAATTGATACCCCGATTCAAAAAATTTTTCCAGGCTCGTTCTTTGCCTTCCCCGCCTGTTTTTAAACGCTGGAATATATTAACTCTATTATTAAATAATATCTCTGGGCTTATATTAATTATTAATAAGATGATTAAATAAAATGGTTACCATTAACCAAATATTACTATAATAATAAAGTCTTAAAAATTACAAAAATTTTATTTTTTATAACTAATTACAGCTGAAATTTTAAAACGATAATCATTAACGAAGAAATATTCTCCCAAAATATTTGAGTTTTTGATTTTATAACAAAAATAATAAAATTATAAAATCTTTTTAAAGCCGAAATTAGCTGTGTTATGTAAATACAATAAAAGCAAATTAATAAAAAGAAAAAACCTACTACCAATTATAAAAAAGATAATAAAATTTAATTAAATATGTATAATATTCTAATTACTAGACTATACCTTAAATTATTTAATAAAAATAAAAAACCTTTTCAAATCTTTAAATCTGTAAAAAATAAAATATATAAATTTGATTTTCCTTTTTTAATAAAAATCTATTTAATTTTCCATACTAGCTTGTTATGATGCTTGAGAAACAACATTTTTCTAAATCGAAATTAAAAAAAATAGTCCCTATTAATTATTATTAATAAAAATAGTAATGTATTATATGAAGTCTTAGAATTATTTAATTTTTATAAATAAAACAATTAGCTTAAATACTATATTTATTAGAAAAGATATAGTAAACTAACTTAAAAACCAGCCAATCACGTTAGATATTTAGAACAATTCTTTCAAATTTTTTATAAGAAATATCCTAATAAACTAAGTTTTAATAAATAAAAAATATTTATAATTTGAAATTTCTATATTAGAATGGCTTATACGATTTGCAGCAGCCACATCAACTAACCCTGCCATCCAATATTGAGATCTATCTGATAACATAGAACTTGTTATTTTATTTTATTTCTGAGACTTTATTAACTTAACAACTGAGTTAATCAGTATTCTGAAATTATGACTATTAACATTTTATTCCGACAATGAATAAATTTTTTCTTCCTTATTTTATGAATTTGAATCTTCCGGATATTTCATCTTCGCTATAGATCCTAACTTTGAAAATAATCTATTAGAAATTTAAAATAGTATTTAGTGGAATCTAAAATATAATGTTTGTTCAGTGTTTAAAATATACCGGGGATGGCGAGGAACGAGCCCAGAAAAATTTTTTAAATCAGGGAATCAATTTACCCCTCCCCGACCCAAATTTTTTACCGAAAAAAAAAAAAGCCGATACCTCCCCAAGTCAGAAAAATACCCCAATACAAATTTTTATTATTTTTTGATTTGATTTTGGTTTTTTTTTTGGTTTGGGGTGGGTTTTTCTTGTTATAATAATATATTTT
>JAJTUB010000103.1:8925-39521 GCA_036971345.1 Dactylellina drechsleri | reverse complement strand
AAAAAAAAAATTAATAAAAATGTAATTTAATTTTTTTAAATTTTTTTATTAAATTTTAATTAAAATTATATAATAAAAATTTTGGTGGTCACGTGATTTAATTTAAAACGGTTTCTTGGCGGTGCGGTTTTTCGTTATTGTCACGGTTTTTAAACCCGTGCTTGGTTTTTTTTTTAAAAGAAAAACCAACCCGTGGGTGGTTTCGACCGTCTAAAAACCAATCCGTGGGTGGTTTCAACCGTCTAAAAACCAACCCGTGGGTGGTTTCTACTGTCTAAAACCCGACCCGTGGGTGGTTTCGACCATCTAGAAACCAACCCAACCCGCCCCATGTCGCACTCTAATCATGCTACACCAATATGCTAACAAAAGCAAGAGATGCCTGTATATCTCTACATCTAAAGATGATTCTACAAGTAAGTAAAATATTAGTATAGTACTGAGATTTCATGATTGCGTAATTAAATAAATTTGTATTATATATACCTGTAGTAAATATAAAGATAAGCTAATTAAGCTTTGTTATCATCCAAATAGTAAAACATTAAGCACTAAAAACTGCTACTATATAAGGAAAGTATATAAATAGGCCACCAAAATAAAAAAGAAAATACATTCTAACAAAATCTAAAAATAGATTTATTTAATAATGACATATATCAAGCTAGAATAAAACCATATAAAAAAAATACAAAATAAAAAAGGTAAACTGGAGATAATAAGAAAATATATTATATACAAGTACCATATTATAAAACTTATAAATACTATAAGTATGTATTAGAAAAGTTTAAAACATACTAAATTAAATAATTGTTTAATTTATATTATTAACAATTATTTTAACCTGGGTAAGATCAAAACAGATGTAAAAACATATTTATAATTTTGGAAATTTTATTATTTTAAGTATATTAGTGATATTTTTAGTCAATTCAACTATATACCCCTAAAAAGAATGTTATTTATATATAATTAAGATAATATATTCAACAATATTATGCACTTATTAAAAAATGACCCTAATAAAATATATACTGTATAGCAAAAGGACAAGATTATTAATATTAATAGTATATTTAATTAATTATAAGATTATAAATTACTAGCTAATAGACATAAGGATAATATTACATATAAGTTTTTTATTAATTATATCAATAAAAAATTTAATTACTTTTATTATTATTAATATCTAACTGCTGAAAATAATATAAAATAATAATATAATTAGTTTTATAATATCTTCTAATAACTTGTATAATAGAATTTATACTATTATATAACTTATATTTTTCTTTAGTTTAATATTAATTACTACTTAATCTCCTATTTGTATTATATTAAGAATTAGTAAATTGATAATTATATAAGTTTCTACTATTTTAATATATATATAGAGATCTTACTGGATAAAAATAAATATATCAAATTTATTTAAAATATATTCTTATTAATAAAAGAAAATCTGGAAAATTGTACTAAACTGGTAAAGGGATTTCATAAATTAAATAGGTTAAAAGAATAGTATAATAAAATAATAATTATTAAAAAAAAAAAAAAAATATAATTGAATACAAAGGTTTAATACATTGAAGATTTTATATATATTAAAAAAAATAAATTAATATATAGTTTATAGGAAGGTATATTCTACTGATTAAGTACAGTTTATATTTTATATCCCTAATTACTGTATGGTGTTATTAAGCATGTTATTATGTATTGACATATTATTTTTCTTTGGTATATTATAATTTTTGAATATTATACCATATTAAAAAATAAAGGATCTAATTTATGGGTTGTTTTTGTGATTTTTATTATATAATAAATTAGTCCCCTTGTTACTACTATCAGTAATACCTATTATTATAAATATCTAAATATTAAATTTAATTTTATATATAAACTATATAGTATTAGTTATTTAAATAATACCTTGCAAGATTATACTTGTTACAATAACTATAATATTTTTAAAAATTTTTGCATTGTTTTTGGAAATAACTATAATAATTTTAAAATATAGGTTATAAAATAGTATTAAAATATAGCCATAATAGTATATAAGTTATTTTGGTATTAATTTTAGAAGAATATTAAAATTTACAATCCCAAATTTTTTTTATAATCCAAACATACTTTATTTTTAAAAGATGACCTACTATCTGATTACCTAGGATTACATATTATATATAACTATATGGATGAACAAGGTGCTAATGAAACGGGTAGCAAGATAAGTATGGAAAATAGCAACACAAGTAATATTAATGATGATAATAAAGATGGTGCTAATAATAAGATGAATGTAAAAAACCTAGCTAATAATATTGATAAAGAAATAAAAGAATAAGATGTTAGTACAGTGCTGAAGATTTAATTTTTACAATTATAGGACAATTGTTAAAAAAAGAGGAAAATATGTAGATAAAATAAATGATTTTCTTAATAAATTTAGTATTATTAGTTCTCCTGTTATTAACATAGTATTCTAAAAATTTGTTGTATTTTATTTAGTCAATTTATTTGGGCATGGCGGCATTTTATATATATATATATATCTGTTTTTGGTTTTTGGCATGTTTTTGTTCTTTGTTCATCTTATCATCCATTTTGATTATAATATATATATATACATGTATGGTTTTATTATTATAGTTTTATTGTTATATATACTGATCTTGTCATTCTGTTGTTTTTTAGTTATGTGTCTTATTTTTCTTATTTTGTATATATGGTATTTATTCTCTCTTTATCTAATCCAGCTATTATCTGGTTAATCAATCAACTCTCTTAAAATTGTAAGCTACCAATGTGGTGTATGGCTATGGATACCATAAGCCAACTTAAGATCCTTACAATAGTAATGTAATAAGAATATTCTGAGGAATATTAGGAGTATTAAAAACAAAAAAAAACAGAAATACCACTTATTTAATTTGATTTAGAAAATAAATTAAAAAATTTAGATAGTTCCAAACCTGAGAAAGAATTAACTTTAAATGTATGATTAAAGAAGGAACAAAAACCTATTCTAGGAATTTTAAAAAAAAGTTATTTGGTTAATTAATATTACCCAAAATTAGCAAGTAATATAAATATAAAAAAAGATTTAAAAAAATCCTAAACATTTGAATAAAGTATTAATAAAATGTTAATACTAAGAAAGGGGATCTTATAACAAAACTTAAACAACATAATAAATTATAATAAGAAATCATAGATATTAGCAAAACCTTGCGTATGATAATAAGTAACATTTACACAATTTTATAAATCAAAAAAACACAACAAGAACAACACAATCCAAAATAAGAATAAGAATATCTAGTTTACAGAATTATTTCTACTATCTAGTTTATAAAATTATTTTCTTTATCTAGTTTACAAGTTATTTTCTTTATCCAATTTATAAAGTTATTTTTTTTGTTTAGTTCATAAAATTATCTCCTTTGTCCAATTCATAAGTTATCTTTTTTATCCAATTTATAAAGTTATCTCCTTTATCCAGTTTATAAGTTATTTTTTTTATTTAATTTACAAAATTATCTTTTTTGTCTAGTTCATAAGTTTATATTTTTTTTTATATAAATTATATATCTATTTAATACCTGTAATCTTGTTATCATATAGTTAAGAAATTAAGCAATAATTTAAGTAATAATTTGAACATACATATCCACCTACTCTAGAACTTTGTGACATAAATCGGTATTACCTTGATACCCTGTATTGATCGTGTCCAGATTCTTACAGTTATGTACAATATATAAAATTAATTTCCAGAGTTTAAAAATATACATTCTAATAAATTTATCTCAAGATTATTATAATTATAAAAAAATAAAAACTAAATTATAATAAGATAATATAATCTGTTATAAATATCAGAAATTAAAATATTATCTAAAATAAAAGAAGTTTAATAAGATTTTAATAATTTTCTGCCAGCTTTTTAATATTTGTCCTAATATTTTTCCAAAATTAGATTTTTTTTATAGTCTCTATTTTGGTACACTTAAATATATTATTAAATAGACATTATTATTTGTTAAAGAATATAAAAAATTAGATATATTTGATATAATTTAGATTGGATTCTAAATATTTTCTAAATTTTATAGATTTAAGCTTATCTTTTTATAAATTATTTAATAATAAAATAAAAAATTAAAATCTATTCATTAAATTTTTTTTTTTATACTAGTAGTTGCTTTAAATATGTTATTAGTTTTTTAATAATTAATTTTTAATAAAATTCTTATATGTGTTTGAGCATTTTTAAAATTTTATTTGTTTGTGTAATATAAAAGTTATATAATAGTAATTCTGAAATATTTAAAAAATTATTAGTAATAATTTTATACTACAAAAGAAATTTTTTTAAAATATTGAAATATTAAATAAAAACAAAAACTTAAATTAATATATTTGCAGTGTAAGTTAAATGTTAGAAAGCAGTTTATAAACTTAAGAAGTTAATATAGAAAAAATTTGGTAAATAAATTAGAATAAATTGATTCTGAATATATTTTTAATTTTTAGTAATTAGAAATTTTTAATATTATTAAATTTTATTAATTAACTTATTTTATAGATTTTATATAATTATTTAAACATTTATAAGGTTAATTAATAGATGTATTAAAATTATTTCATAAATTCCTTAAAAATAGATATTAATTTTTAAATTGTATTAATTTCCTAACTTAAATTTTTTAGTATTAAATATATTATTATATTTTCAAATTATGATGTTTAAATTTTAAAAGTCTTTTTTTTTTTAATAATTAAATTTATTAAATTTGTTACCAGCTTTTAGAGTGCGACATGGGGCGGGTTGGGTTGGTTTCTAGATGGTCGAAACCACCCACGGGTCGGTTTTTAGACAATAGAAACCACCCACGGGTTGGTTTTTAGACGGTCAAAACCGCCCACGGGTCGGTTTCTAGATGGTCGAAACCACCCACGGGTTGGTTTTTCTTTAAAAAAAAAAACCAAGCACTGGNCCCCATGACCCCTCTCAAACCGACCCAACCCGCTGGTTTCTGGGTTAAAACCAACCCATGTCGCACTCTACCAGCTTTAGAACATTTGTTTAAAAATTCTACTAATAAATTACTACTTTTTTAGTTTGTTAATTTATCTTTTTATTTATTTCTTTTAACAGATGTCCCAAAGTTTTAAAAGAAAACTTATAGTTTTAAAAAATTATAACTATTATTAAGCCTTAGTTAATAGACTATTAATTATTTTACTTAAAAATTTAAATTATTAGATTTATAATATTATTTATTTTCTTATATTAAAAAAGATTGATTATAAGTAATTCATAAAAATTACTTAATTAATATCTTGAATTTAATAGTAGACAAATTAAAATCTCTCTTATCTAAATTTAATTATTAGCCATATAATCAATTATATATACTAGTTTTAGACTTTATAAATCTTTTAAAAAATATCATATACCCAATATATTATACTAAATTGTTCTAGTAATGTAAAAATTAATTTTAGTATAATTTTGTTTTTATAAATTAAAACTATAAAAATTAATATAAATCTTTTTTTAAACATCTACTATCTCATGTTAAATATATTTTTATTATTTTTAATCTATATTTTTAAAAAAATTATGAATTACTTTTAGTTATTAAATTTTAACTATTTAAAAATAGCCAAATTCAGAAACCATAAGGCCTAATTCAAATTTTTAATAATTTATTATTTAATAATTTTTATCTACTATCTAGAATCTAACTAAATTATATTATTATTTATAAAAATAAAGTTTTATTTTTTACTTAACTAACATAAATTAATAAATAATATTAATTTATTAATAGTCATATTAATCTAAGATAATATAATATTTTTTATTAAACATTATAAGGCTGTTTATAGATGTATAAAAATAAGTTAAAGTATACAACTAAATTGTTTTTATAAATAAATTTTTTATTTTTGTTTAAATTTAGTTAATAATTAGATTTAATATATTTTTTTTAAAACTTTTTTTATTTTATTTTCTAATTATTTCTTTTTAAAATTATATATTTATATTTTTAAAGCAATTTTTTTTTTTTAAACTTCTTTGATTAATAAAATACTTCTTTTTTATTTTTATATATTTATGAATAGTTTTTTTATATTTGCTTAAATATATCCTTTTAAAAATCTTCTAATATACTTTTATTAATGCAAATATAAGCAAAGCAAATAGAAAATCTGATATTTATTAAAAAAAATATATAAAAAAAAAAATCGAAAATTTCAATTTCATCAAAGTATATAAAATTTAAAACCAGCTTTGTTATGTTTAAAAAAATAAGTAATTTTAAAATTTAGATAAATCTATATTTTTATTACTAATTAACTGTAAATTAAAACAATTAATATAGTAGATATTATAGTACTAGTTAAAAAAAAAGTTATTAAACTTTTTATTTAAAAAAATCCTATATTAAACATAGGATAACAGGCTATAACTTTTTTGGAATTTTTTAAAAATCCCATAAAAAACCTAGAAAATAATAAAGACTTTAAAGATATTGATGATAGTTTAAATGAAGATATTAATTTTAATTTAGTTAACTTATTTATATTATTAGTACTAGCTTTATTATTTAGTAGATTTAAAGAGTTTATTAATTTTTTTATTAGTAATCTTGTTTTTGATTAATTATTAATCAATAATATTTTGATATTACCATCTACTAAATTCCAGAAATTTGTTATTAGATTTTAAAAGTATGCATGTAGCCTATTTGTTACACCTGTGGCCTGGGAAGGTCACAGCAAGCTCACTCTGGCTTCTGTTTCTCAGTCCTATTGTTCAAATCTTGATTTAAGGAAGTATGCTTATCACAAAAAACAGTAAAACTATTAAATAAAAAGTATAATAATAATAAAAATTATAATAAATTATAAATTTATATTGTATTTAAATTAACTGATAAAAAGTAAGAACTATTTATTAATTCTAATGATAGTTTTATATATATAATAATGTTTTATATAAATATCAATAATCACATACTCACCTTATTTATATTACAATTATATAAACCTAATAAGTAGTATTTGTTGTTTGTTTCATCTATTATATAAGCTTGCAAGTAAGTTATGTGATAGATGATTTTTGTATGATAAAAATCTAAATAGGATAGGTAAACATAAGTATATAGAAAGTAGAAGTTATATAAAAAATACAATAAGTAAAACTAGAAATAATATAATATAAAATAAAATACAAGTACTTATACTATCAAAATTATAAATCTATAACACTATCTTCTTCTTTTTAAGAAACAAGTTCTATACAAAACAAACTTTTTATAAAAACTCTATTTCTATAAAATATAAAAATTTATATAAAAATTAAATTTTATATAATTAAAATTACTTTATAAAATTAATATCTAATATAATATATTTTTAATATAGGTTATTATTCTATATAAAACTTCTATCTATATAAATTATATAAAATAAAATAATATAAGTAAATAGTATATAAAAAAATAACAATTAAATTAAAATAATAATTTAAAACTTAAACTTCAAAATATTGTTATAAGAGAATAATTAACACATATCTAAAATCAAGTATAAATACTAATAAAACAAAAAAATAAAAAAAATAAAACATCTTTTCATTAATATCAGAACATTTTAACAAATCATATCAAAAAATCTAAAATTCCAGTTTTTTTTTTTTATAAGTATTGCGCTGGAAATTCTTACTTATATATAATTATGGTAGGTTATTGAAACTATTCTATTTATACCTAAAATGGGCGAAGGAATTATGTAGCTAATTCTTATAAATATCTTTACCATATCTGTAAGATAAATTTAACTAATTTGTTCATAATAAAATGGCTAGAACATCAACTAGATAAAAAAAAAAAAAAATTAAAAGTTATCAAAGAAAAATAAACTAAATTACAAGCTAAACAATCAAAACTTTAAACTAAAATAGTAAAAATTTCTGCTAAAATTATTTAAAAAAGGAAGGAATTAAAAATTCTAAAAATAAAACATCTAGAGACTGTTATTTATAAAAAAAATTTATTAAATAAAAAAATCATTAAGAATAATTAGGTGGAAATAGCCTGAGATTAAATAATTCAAAATATTATAAAACTAGAAAGAAATATTGCGAATTTAATCCCAAATTTTTCTAAGTTTGATTATTTTAAATTTTTGTAATCTTAATCTATTATTAAATTCTTTTTTTTAATTTTCCACATCCTTATTTTATAGTTAGTAATATAATTTTTTAATTAAAATAAATTTAAATAATTTTTAGAAGTATATTGTTTTCTAAAATCCATAAATTATTTTATAATCCATAAAGTGGTGACTATTTAATAAGATACTTATTTTTTTCGTTAAATCTATCTAGGATTTTTTCAAATTTATATTCTATATAGTTTTTGAGTTTTAATTTTTTATCATCAGAATCTTTTTTTAAGCCTTCCAGAGCTAATTTTAAAAATAAAATATAAAATAATTAATGAATATATATAAATCCTAAGATTTCTAATTTAAAAATATTATTATTAAACTTTTTTATGATTATAAAAAGTTCATCAGCAAAAAATTGAAAAAAGGCTTGAGGTCACATACAAAAGTGTGAGGACCTGAGAGGACAATTATATATTAAATTAGTAGTTGAGAGGATAACAAAGATGTAGAAAGGACTTTTTTATTTTGAGAGGATATATCTTTTTAATACCCCTATCATCCTCTCTATATTATAAAAGTCCTCTTAATTACTAATTTAATATGTAATTGTTTTTTCAGGTCTTCACATTTTTGTATGTGACCTCAAGCCTTTTTTCAATTTTTTGCTGATGTTTATATTTTTAGTAATCAAATTTTTTGCTTTAACATTTTTTTTGTTTAATGTATTTGGTAAGTAGGTATGTTTTATTTTTTTTTTTTCAAAAATAATACTTTCATTCTTTTTTGATTATAGTAATGTGATATTTGTTTTGTTATAAATTAAAAATTTTTTTAAAAATTTTCATAAAAACATCAGCAAAAAATTGTGTTGTCCTCCCAGTCCTCTGAGGACTCAGAGAATCCAGAGGACTTTTGTCCTTTGGAGGCTTTTTGAGGTTAGCGAGTACCACATCCTCAGTGGTTATTACAAGACTCTAAGCATCTGAGAGCAACTATACCACAAAAATTTCAATAATTTTATATTATTGGAAAATCATTTGTGATGTTAATTCAATTGATAACCTTAATAATATTATAACTTAATATAAACTTTCAAATATTATTAATTAAGATAATTTTAAGGATCTTTTTGATAATAATAATCCTTGGTTGGATTTTTAATAACTAAATATAGGTTTATATAGTTTGGGTAAAAATATTTAGTTAAAAAATTTTTTATATTAAAATATTATATATAAAAGCTGATAAATATATAAAGAAAAACTATTTATATAATATTTCTAGTTTTTTTCTAAATTTTTATTATAAGTTTACTAGTTTTTTAAATATAATTACTTCTTTATTATTAATAAAAAGAATATTTTGAAAAATATTTTCAATAATAAAAACAAATTTTAGGAGTTTAGCATAAAATTATATTATATATTTATAAATATTAATAAAAATTTCTATCAGCTACTATTTAAAATTTTCTAACAAATTATCAAAGATATTTAACTAAATTAATAAAATATATTACAGGTTTTTAAACATCTAACTTATTATATATACTAATTATTTTCGTATTAATTTATTAATTCCTTTAACCAGTTTCCCAACTTTTTAAACTTACCCAAAGACAGATTATATTAAAAACAAGAATATAAATATTTAATAAATTAATTAAGAAATCATACCTTATTTTTATATTTTTAGAAAATTTCCAATATTAATTAATCAAGATTTCATGAATAGCTAGGTAAAAAAAGAGGATTTATAATTACAATCTATTAAAAAATTTTTAATATTTAAAGAAAATCAAAAACTTACTTTATCTTTATTTTTTAAGAAATCCAAATAATCTAAACTAATTAGCCTTTTAACACGCGCAGAACAAATATTAATATTGAGATTGGTAAAACCATACACATCTAATATAAGATTCTTTATAAATTCTTGTAGATGGTTATAATAATTATTAATAAAATAATAAAACTAACTTTATAATTAAAACATTATAATATATAATTTTGGTAAATATATTTATTTGATTTATTATTAAAATTATTAGTTTAGTTTTTAATAAATACCTAGTATATTATTGAATCTTATTATTATTTAATTAAATTTTACTAAAAAATTATTAAATAAATATTTTGTTTTTTATTTATATAAAATTTATTAATTCCTTATTTATTAATGTGTTTTTTACACTTTTCTGTTGATTACTTTGCTATTTATAGCTAATATCAGATTATAAAAATCTAATAATATTTAATAATTATAATAAAATTTAATTTTTATTTTAAAATATAAAATAAAAATAAAATATTCTAAATTAAGTTTAATTAAATATATTAATACTTAAAATATTTCTTTTTAAAAGAAAAAAAAAAGATATTATAAATAATAAGCATCTAATAAATAATCTTAAAATTAAAAATAAGGTTTTGATTTATTATTTAACTTACCTATTATTAGTAATCAAATTATGATTTAGATCAAAAATTGATGGACTGTAAACATGCTTTAAGGGTTAAAAAGCAGATATTGAAAATCTTGGAATTAGAAGACTTAATTATTTTAATTAATTAGCTAATAAGATAAAATTAATAAAAATATTATTTATTTTATTTTCAATAAAATTATAATTTGAAAGATTAGCATTAATTTTGTTTTTAAAGTTAGTATTGCTATTTTAGTTTGATAAAGGGATAGTATTAGGAACTTAAATGCTTAACAGCTAATATAAACTTTTCTAACATATTTTCTAACAATTAAATGACTTTATCAATTTGGTTTTGAATAAATATAAATTATATTTATTAATTAATTTTTTTCTTTTATCTTTTATTAGATGTTATTAGTTTTGGAGGATTAAAAAAATTTTGTTAATTATTATTTTATCTTATTTTTTAAGTAAAAATTATTTTGAAATAAAATAGTATTAAGTAGAGGAAAAGGAGCTAATATTAAATTACTAAAATTTAAAAAAAATAATTTTAATAATTTATTTAAAAACAAAATTCTTTATTTAAAAAAAAAAAGAAGATGATATATATATACTCTTTAAATTAAAATAAAATGAAATAAAATTATACACAAACACTAACAATCTTATACTAAATTACTACTATCATAAAAAATATTATATATTTATAAATCAATATAGATATTAATAAAAAAGTCCTTATTATTTAATAAAAATAAATATAAGCAAAATATTATTTTATTTATCAAAATAATTTATTAATTTAAAATATTAATTATATTAAAAAATATCTTAAAAATAATAATTATAAAATTATAAAAATCCACTTATTATTTATTATTTTTTAAATTAAAATTAATAATTATAATAATATCAAATAACTGATTGATATAATAATTTTTAAAATATAAAATTAATTTTATATAAATTAGTAAGCATTTGTTAAAAACTCCTCATTATTCTTTTTTTTGATAAAAGATAAAATTTTGATGTGGTAATTTATAATAAAATGAAAATAATTTAGTATATTAAATTTGATAGATTATAATAGTATTAAAATTTTGAAAATTTTTAATTAATATTGCTAGTTGATTAAATAGTTAATAAGAAAACATTTTTATAATGTTAGAATTATTAAAATTTTAATTATCCAATATATATTTATTAACAACTATAGCCAGACAATATAATTTTAAGAATTTTTAAATTTTTATATATAAGTTATTAAAATAATAAATAATCATAATTTTCTTTATAATCCATTATTGTTTTTCTAGATATTATTAAAAATTTCTAAAAATATATTTATTATCCAGTATTAGATTTCTAATATCTTATACTAAAATCTTATTCTCAAAATCTAAAAATATATAGATATTATTATTTAAGTATAAATATTTAATAATTAATAATTTATTATTATTATTTTTATTAAGAAGATTATTAAGATTTATTATAAAATTATTAATTATCAAATTTAAAAAATTTTATTTTAATTTAAAATATATATTTTTTATTAGATTTTGATAAACTATTTATAACTAATTAAAATATTAAAGTTTATTAAAAAAAGATATTAAATTTAATTTTTATATTCCAAATATCATTTTCTATTAATAATTTATAATGATTTATATATTATAATTAATACAATTTGAATTTTAATAATTTTTTTTAATTTAAAAATAATGTTAAAATTTTAAAACATCTATTAACCATTTTTCAAAATATTTATATTAATAGATTATACTTTTGTAATAATTAGATTGATATATTTTAATTATATTAAAATAATTAAAAATTTCTAATTTAAGTTTATATTTAATATTAATTTCTTTTTTTTTTAATTATAATTTTTGATATTTTTATAATTAGTTTATTTTTTTGGTTTGTATATAATTTTCAGTATCCAATAATACCTACTGTTATTCTTATATTTTTTTTTAATAAAATTTAGAATTTTGAAATTATAAAAAAATTGATTTGGTTTAGTAAAATTTTTGCTAATATTAATTTAATTATTAATTAATTATTTCATCAGTATAACTATAATATTATATAAATAAATAAAAATTAATAAAATGTTGAATATAAATTAAAACTTAGTTAAACTTTTAATATTTAGCAGTTTCTAATAAATTTTGGAAAGTTATAACCAAATAATAAATAATAATTTTATTAGCTATATAAAATTTTTTCTCTTGCCATTGTATAATTTATAAAAATAGTTTTTTAAAATAAAAGAAACTAAGATATGCAGAAATCTAACCTAAGCTTGATTAAAGTTATTAAATTGTTTATATTATCAAATAAATTGATTAATTTAATTTAATATATTTTTTAAGGTACCAAGATAAAGACTGTATAAAAGATTTAGTTTAGAAAATATATATGGTAAAACTTTAAAAATTTAATAAAAATTTAATAAAACTTAACCTAATTTTTTATTTTTTAATTTTTTAATTAACAATTTTTAAACCTATTGGAATAAGATTATTAAAAATTAAAGCTTTAATTTATTATAAAAATAATAATTATAATCTATTACCCCCGGGGTATACTCTCTAAGACTCTGAGCATTTACCTTGCAAATAGAATAAGATTTTGTATTAATATTAAATAAATCAGCGTATTTTATATAGTTTGTGATTTAACCATATAACTGAGGTATATACAAATGAGTAAAGCTATTAGTATATTTCAAATTAAAACTAAATTCTATAGAATTTTTAGTATCCAGTTCCGGCTTCTATTTATTTAATAGTTAGAATATTTTGAGTAAGATTTTTTAAATATTAATATTAATTTTTAATTTTTAATAATTGTTAAGATTTTTTTTTCTTCAATAGTATTGGCATAAGTGTAAGTAAAATTTAAATAAATAACAATAATTTACTATAGATACTAAAAAACAGATTATTGATTATTAAATAAATTAATTATAATTTTTTATTACTAGAGAAATTAGTCAAATAAGTAGTATCTGATGTGTAAATAATAGGAATTAATATTGAGTTTTTTAATAATATTAACTAAAAAATAATCAGTATCTAACATATAACATGATGTATAAGAAAACATATTTCAAATAGAAATATAAAAAAATTAAAATTATATATTTATATCTCTTATTATTAGTTATCTATATGTAATTCTGAATATAATTATTTGTTTTCTGAATTATATTTTTTAATTAATATATATACTAGACTACTGGTATATACTAATTATTTAAAAAAATAATTTATACAATCAATAAAATTATAATAAAAGTATTCCTATAGTTCTAAATTTTTAATTGCTTAATTATAAATTGAAATTTAAAAGTTAAGATTTAAATCTCTAGTCATATTTTTGATTTATTTTTAAAAAATATATATGGATTAGAAAAATATATTAAAAAACTCTAAGAGTTTATTATTAAAGAAATTATCAATCCTAGTTTTTAATATTTTATTTTATATTAACCACTTTGCCAATTTATAATCTATATAATTTATAAACAAATAGAATAGGTTTTTAATTAATTATAATAATAAATTTTTAAACACAACTATAGTATCAACATTTAGATATATATCTGTATAAACTTCCAAAAAATATTCGGAATTTAAAAAAAAAGAAGGAGAATTATATAAGTTTTTTAGTTAAATTAATTAAATCTTGAAATATAAGGTTAGATATTTAAAATCTAAAATATTATTTTCAACAATAACTTGAAGTTTTTAATAATGAAACTATTTTTTATATGTATTATACCAATTAATTTTTAAATATAATTTTAAGTAAAAATGATATAGAAAACTTAAAATAGATATATTAATAATATTATAATATTCAATAATTTAAAAAAAATTAAGAAATAATAAAAATTAAAAGATGTTAAATATTTAATATAGATTTTTTTTAAGCTTAAAATATCTCTTAACAATTTTGGATTAAAAAGGTATTTGATGAAAAGAAAAAGTAAATTATTTGATAATTGATTTTTTTTTGATTTGGTTTAGTCTTGCAGTATGGTATAGTAATTAAAATTTTCTGATTATACTTCCAGAAACTAGCACTCATTTTTATATATTTTGAATAATAAATAGATTTAGAATTTTTAATATATTAAAAATATATAAATTGGTTTTAGAATATTTGAATATAAAAATAAATAAAAATAAAAAATATTTAAAAAATATATTTGAGTTTACTAGAATTTAATAAAAACTTCCATCAATTTTAGGTAGCTACCTGAGAGTAAATTTAATGATAGACTATATAATAATATATATTAGTTTATAATATTATTAATTATTTTTATTTTTTTTTATTATTATTATTATTGTTATTGCTTTTATTTTATTTTATTTTTGTTTAATACCTAGTGTTTTTGTGAAGCTTTTTAGCTTTAAATAAACTTTGGAAGTTCTATGCTTATTGATAATTTATGTGTTAAATAAGTTATTAATTTTGAAATACTATTTTTGATATTTTTATTTTAGCGCCAGAATAGAGTGCAGTAACAGATTATTAAAAACCACCCATCTCTAAAATCGAAAACTTAAAATAAATTAAAATTTTGATAAAATAACAAACTATAATTTTGATTAAATATTAGATGATGGGGTAGATTTTTTTTTTTCTAATTTAACTCCTAATATTATTAATCTATATATATTTAATTTTGGATATTTTAAAAATATAATTCTAAAATGGTTTCAAAATAACAATAAGTTTTTTAAAAATGCTACTAATCTTTTAACTATTTTTTTAAATATATTTATATATTTTAGTTATTATCCAAAATCCAATTTTGATACTAAAAACTTTAATAAAACTAAAAATCCTAATTTATTTAAAAATTCTGCTGACTTTAGGTTAATTTTTATATTTATTAATTTTAGATATAAAAGTTTAAGATTAAAATATCTAAAAAACTCAGATAGTTTAATAATAAATACTGGAAGATTAGCAGTAATAGCAAAATTATCTAAACTATCAGATAAAAAAAATAATAAAAAAAAATTTGATAAAGGTATAGGTAAGAAATTTGTTGGTAAAAAATTAGATAAGTAATAAATTTTTAAAATTTTATTTTAAATTATAAAAAAATTTTGATTAATAAGTATAAAATAATATTTATTATAAAAAAAATTAAAAAAATTATGAAAAATAAAGTTAAAAATAGAGCTAAAAATAAAATTAAAAATGGAGCTAAAGATGGTAGTAAAAATAATAATAATAATAATAATAACAATAACAATGATGATAATGGTAAAATTGCACTATTAAAAAAAAAAAAATACAGAATTAGTAAATATTTTGAAATAATAAATTATAAAATATTAAAAATTAATTAATAGTTTTTTAATTAAAAGAATTAATATCAATATTATGATTATAAGAAATAATAAGGCTATAAAAATCTTTAAAATTAATAGTATAATTAAAAAATAATTTTTTTAAGAATTGGAAAATAAGAATTAGAATTTTATAAGAGATTTTTAATATCTACTAATAATTTATATTTAAGTGGAAGATATAGTAAAGTTATTAATATAAAAATTATTATTAATTTTGATTTAAATAATTTTAATTATATTTATTTTAAGTTAAAAGATGAAATAATTACTAAAATAAATTTAAAAAATAAATTTTTATAAAATACTAGAAATTTATTATAAAATGCTAACTTATATGTATAAACTGGATTAGACTTAAAAATCTTATTTTAAATAATAATTGTTAAATTATTATTAATTTTTTAGTAGTTATTTAAGCTAAAAAACTAATATACTAAATTATAAAACCAGCAAACTTTATAAATCTAACATTAAATAATAGTAGAAGAAATGAAGGAAATGATGGAGATGATAAAAATAATAAAAATAAAAATATCGGATTTTTAAGTACAAGTAAGAAAAAAGATAATGAATATAAAATAACAAACTCTATAAATCTTTTAAATTACAAATATAATATTTTATACTATATTAATAGTTAATAGAAGTGGACTAATTAAAAAAATCTCAATATTAAACAAAAAAAAGATTTCATTTTTAAAATTATAAAGTTAATTTATTTTAATATTATTAAAAATACAATCCTTATAAATAACTAAATTAACACTAAAAGTCCGAAGCTAGCCAATAATAATTTAATAAAATTTATTTTTATTAGTTTAAAAAGAATTATTTAAAATATATTTAAAAAATATAAGAAAAATATAAAAACTACTTTAGAATATATTACTTTAAATAAATATATATATTTTGATAATAATCTTATAAGAGACTTTAGGAATTTTTAGTTAAAAATAAAATAAAAAAAAACAAAAATTAAAAAAGTTAGGAAAGAAATAAATAAAAAAAAATTACAAAAAGTTATTAACAGTAGTAAGTATTTGTTAATTTATAATTAAATATTGAGAATTTATTAACTTACTTTTATAATTATTTTTAATAAATTTATTATTAATATCTCTTTTATTATTATTATTATTTTAAAATTATTAAAAGCTTTAACTCCACCTTTCTTTAAAATTTATATCAAAATTTAGATGTTTTATCCAAATAATATTATTGGATTTATTTTTGTTTAAGATAATATGAACTACTTGTATAAAAACTTTGGGAGTCTGAAAGTAGATGGTTTTAATGTAGTCAAATCTTATAATATAAATATAAATCAGACTATTATAATTTTAGCAGATTTAGATGTTTTTATAGTAATAGAAAATAATAGGATAGTTTTAGTTTATTTATAATTAAAAAAAGACTATATTAAATTAATAGGAAATAATGGCTATTTTTTGTATAGAAGAATTACTTTAACTAATATTTTAAAAATATAGCTTGATAATATATGAGTAGCAATCTAAGAAAATATAGTAATAATATAATTATATTATTTTTATATTATTTTTTATTAGATTTTTTAAAGCTTTAATTTTTTTTTAGTCAGCAGAACAATTTAGTTAAATTTTAAAAAAATAACAGTAGCAGTAATAATAGTAAGATTAAATAAAATAAGTTGAAAATACTAAAAAGCCAATAAGAGACTGGATTAAAAAAATTAAAAAAAACTAGAATATAATTAATCAATATGTTTTTTTTAAAAATTTAGAAAAATTAAAAAAAATTCGTCAATAATAAGAACATTAAAGAAGACTATAACAATCTTTTAAAAGATTATAATAAAAATATTTTTATTTAGATTTAATCATATATTTAATATAAGATTAATTGGTCTAATAAATAATTTATAATAAAAATAATATTTTTTTTTAAAAAATGTATATTTTATTTAATTAATTGAATAATAAAGAGGTTGCAGGAGGTCTATAATAAATTCTCAACATCTACCTCTAAATTAAAATAAAAAATATTATTCGAAGAAATTTTTTTAAAGAAAAAAAAAAATATAAAAATTAATAATTAAAATTATATATATATATATATAAATTTAATAAATTTCAAACTTTTTCAGAAATATTCTGAGGATTTTAAACATCTTCTTTCATACTCTCAATAATTCTTTTCACTATCAATTTAGATATATTTGGTAAAAATAATTTTTAATAAGGTATTAGTTTTTAAGTATTTGAGGCTATCCTCTACACAACCCCTGCAACCTCTCAACACCACCAAAGATCCTCTCAGGCTACCAGATTTTTTGCTGATGAATTTTTCATATTTCTGATATGTTTATCTGCTTAAGGGATTGTTTTTTTAAATATTAAAAGTGGTAATATTATTATTAGGTTCTATTTTCTAAATACTTTATACAGGGTGTATTTTGTAATTAAATATTTAGATATATTATATATGAATTTAAAATTAAAAAACAGTTTAACCTAATTATTTTATACAATATTTAAGAAATTATATAATTATATTTTAATTGTTTGAATAATTTGTTTAATTACTCCATCTGTTTATGCATATTCTTTATTAGTGATATTAATTTTAATTTTAATCTGATTTCTGATTAAGTTCCAAAATTTACTAAAAAATAAAATATTTTTATTATAAATATATTTAATGTATAACCTATATTAGCTGAATATTTATTTATTGTAGATTTGTTCAAGTTCTTCTATAAATCATTTGAAATTTTATGGTTCTAAAATTATTATTTTACTAAATTTATAAACAATGATTAGTATTTTGTTATATATGGTATTGGTGAGGGGATCTCAAGATTTTAGCATTTTTTAGATAAAATTATAAAAAATAAGTTGGAATAATACTAATAATATATTGTAAGGTTGAAATTTACTATAAGGTAAATATTAGTTACATCAGCAAAAAAATTTGTTGACATCCAAGCCATCAGATGGCTTGGATGGCTTAGCGATCTTTTATATCCTAAAGCCATCCTGCCAGCTATAAAAAGTTACAGGAGGTTAACAACATCTGGTCCTACATATGATCTTTAGTATCCAATTATACTTTTTTATAGTTTTATAGTCGCCTTCTAGCATCTGATTGAATTTTAAGAAAAAAAAATTTATTATAACTATTTATATATTTAAAGTTACATATCAGAATAAAAAAAAATAAATAAAAATTTCTACTGGATGTTCTTAGTCTTCTCTTATCCTTTTAATAACAAATTTAATTTTTTTTTTTTATTATTATTTACTGGTATAAAATTCTAAGAAACTTAAATTCTGGATAGTTTGTTTAATAGTATATTAATATAAAATTATATGAGACCTTAATAATACAATATTAGTTTTTTTTAAATCTAATTAATTATATTAATATATAAATTATTAAAAATTGCTTAATTCTAATTAGCTATGAAAATATTATAATAAATACTGGAAATTTTACCATAGCTATCTATAATTTTAAAACTAATTTTCTGATTATAGATACCTTTTTTCTATAATTTTAATATAATCCAAATATATGTGGTGGTTTATGCTAAAATTCTAAAATTTAGTTTTTTTATAAAATTTAGTTCTTTAATTTTTATTTTTTTTTACAAATTTTAATACTAATAGATTAGAATTTTCAAAATTACCAGATATATAAAGAAAGCTTACAAATATCTATTAATAAATTATAAATATTTGTTAATAAGAAGACTAACTATAGTTTTTTTTTTTGCAAAATATTTTAATAATTTGGTATTTAATAAAATTTTAATTTTATTTAATTAAACACTAATATCAAGATAACTCAGATTATACATATTTAGTATAGTATTTTTAATAATACTTATTAAATATAAACAAAAGTTTTTGATATAATAATATATTTGATTGGTATTAACTTATAGTTATGACATCTAGGCTGCAAAAAAAAAGAATTTATAAATAATTTTAATAAATATTGAATTTAGTTTAGTATCCTTTATAAGATTTTGAGTATACATTTTCATCTAGGGAATATTTAGCTAGATTTTACTGTGGAATTATTAAAAAAAAAAGTTGGATTTTTATTTTTTAAAGATTAGATTTTTGTATTTAGATAATAAGTTTTTATTAAATCTTTTTTTAGGCAGAAAAATTTTTGCAAAACTAACTAAAAATACTAAAGGGTTTATAAGTTTCAATTAAAGTTTTATTAATTTTTTTTTTATAATTTTTTTGCAGTTAAGATTAGTAGTTAATTTAGTATATTAATATTTTTTTAAATTATTAGTTAATATTAATAGTTTGATAGAAGTTATTATTTGTACTATAGATTCTAGATATGGTAGTTTAAGATTAGATATATTATTTTAATATTAATTATTATTTTTATATTTATTATTTTTTGGTTTTATTGTGTTGGATAAAATGTATTTGTAGAAGGACTGAAATATTTTAAAAGATTATAATATAAAAAAAAAAATAAAGAATAGTAGAAAATTAAAAAGGGGCTTATATTAATTTAATATTATAAGAAGGCTGTATTAGATTTTAAAAAGTGGATATCTACAGTTAATTGTTTTGAAGTTTTGATGGAATATACTAAGATTGGTGTTGGCCTTTTGTTGTTATATAATAACCTCCTTATATCCCTATCAGCCTCCCGTGCTCCACATAATGACCTCTGGGGGGTTCAGATTTTTTGCTGATGAAGTTATTATAAATTTTATTAATAAATTATATATTTTACTATAATAAACTTATACAAAGCAAAATTAATATAAAATTTTATAATTTTTTATTTTAGAATTTTCTAAAATATAATTTTTACTAAATTATATTTCCTAATTTTTAAAATATATTATATAATTTGTTTATAAAGTAGAAACTATTATATTACTTATAAAAGATAACTTTCTATTTATATTATTTATATATAAAAATAAATTAATATTATTAAAAAATTATATTAAATTAAAGTTATATTATAAAAAAAAACTTACCCTTAATATTTATAATAATTTATAATAAAGAAACTTTAACAAATTTATATTTATAAATATTATATAATAATTTTGCTACTTATAAAAATTTTAAACTAACTTAGTTTTAGAATTTAAAATAATTTAAAAGATTTAGTTCTAGTTTTATTAAAAAAGAACCTAATAAACAATTAAATTTAATTAATAATAAACATTTTAATATTAATACTATTATTAATAAAATTTTTATTAATATATTTATAAATAATAGTATAGAAACTTCTTATATTTTAATTAATTATATTATTTAAAAATATTTTCTTATATAATTTAAAAACACTTACTATAATATTACTATTTTTAAAAAAAACATTTTAGGAATTATTTACTACAAAACCACAATAATTATCCTTATCAATAAATATTATAAAAAATAAATAATTAATATTCTTAACTTCCAAAAACATAATCTAATCTTAGGTTTTAACTAGTTATAAAAATACAACCCTATTATTAATTAAAAAAAATAAAATTCTTAATTTTATTTATTATAACTATTGACAATTTTATTCAAATAAAAATTATAGAATAAAAGGAAAAAAAGTATACTTACAACTTATAGAATATTTCTTTAATAAAAAAATTTATCATCAATTTTAAAATAAACCTAATACTTTTAAATATATATAATTTAAAATTAAAAATATCTACAAAATTATTAAAAAAATTATTAAAAATATTATCAAAATTTTTAAATAAATCTTTAAATAAATTAAAACTTTTAAAAAATTGTTTAATAAAAATATCTTACTAAAACTTAATAAGTTTATTTATAAAATACTATTTTAAAAAAGTACTATTTTAAAATTTATATTTATTTATATTTATATATAAAAAAAGCTTGAGATATTTTAAAAATATTTTAAAAAAAACTTATATAAAAAATATATTTAATTATTTTAATTTCTAATTAAATATTTCATACTATTTATACTAAAGAAAAACAGAAAATTATGAATATATATAAATTATTAAAACCTTAATATTATTATTATCAAAAACCAAATAAAATTATTTTAAATAGATAAATTGCTTAATCAACTATAAAAAACTAAAAAATTTATTAAAATAGATATAATAGTCAAATATTATAATTTTAAAATTATATCCAAAAATATTTAAAAAATAGTTTTCAAATATTAATATAAATTATTTAAATATGTAGTTATATTTATAAAATTAACTAATATATTAGTATCTTTTTAAATCTTTATAAATTATATTCTTAAAAATTATATTAATAAAATATGTATTATTTATTTTAATAACATATTAATTTATAATTATAATTTAGAAGAATATAGGAAATATGTTATCCTTGTTTTTAAAGCTTTTAATAAATATAATTTTAAGGTTTAACTTAAAAAAACAGAATTTAAAATTATTGTATACAAATTTTTAAAAACTATTATAATAATTAATAAAATTAAAATGGATTTTAAAAAAGTATAAGTTATTTAAAACTAATTATAATTTAAAATTATTAAAGATATGCAATCTTTTTTAAAATTATGTAATTATTATTAATATTTTATTAAACAATATAATTATATATTAATTACTTTGATTAAATTTATTAAAATAAAAGCTTAATTTAATATGACCTTTAAGCAAATTGATACTTTCAATATATTAAAATAATTTTTTTTTTTAGTATTTATATTTTAACTTTATAATTTAAAATTATTTATTAAAATTGAAATTAATGTTTCAGATACTGTATTAAGTATATGTTTATACCAATTATATCTTAATAATAAATGGTATTTTATTGTTTATTTATTTCACAAATTTGATACCATAAAATTTAGATATTTAATTTATAATAAAAAACTTATGGTAATTGTATAAATTTGTAAAATATGGAGAGTATATTTATAAATTAAAGAATTTTTTATTGTATACTCTAATTATAAAAATCTTATTTTTTTTTTTACTATTAAAAAACTTAGTAGATGATAAGTTTATTAGTAAGAAATATTTAATAAATATAATATAAAAATTATATATTATAAAAATAAAGAAAATTTAAAAATAAATATTATTAACAGAAAATTTAATCTAATAATAAAAATATAATTAAATAAAAAAATAATTTTTAAAAAAAACTATTTGAAAATATTATTATTAATAAAATCCTTAATATTATCTTTTATATACTAAATAGCTAGTTTATTTAAGAATTAAAAAAAAATTATAAACAACATTTAGTAACCAGCTAAATTATCTTAAATAATCTAAACATTTTAGAATATTTTATTATTAAATATGGGATTATTCTATTTAAAAATTTTTATTATATCCCTACTAAAAATCTTTAATAAAAATTTATTAAATAACACCACAACATGTTAGCTTATGGATATTTAAAAATTAAACAAATTCAAAAACTCTTAACTAAGAATTACTTTTGGCTACAAATGTGATAGTACATTAAACAGTATATTAAAATCTATAATATATATTGTAGAAATAAACTTACATCAGCAAAAAATCTGAACCCCCCAGAGGTCATTATGTGGAACACGGGAAGCTAACAGGGATGTGGGGAGGTTGTTGTATGATGATGGGAGGCTGATATTAATCTTGGTATACCCCATCAAAATTTTAAAATAATTGGTTGTGGACATCTGTTTTTTGGAATTTGATGCAGTTTTTTTATAATGTTAAATTAATATGAGCTTTTTTTTAATTTTTTATTGTTTTTTACTTCTTTTTTATATTGTACTCTTTTAGAATATTTTAGTTTTTTTACAGATGTGTTTTATCCGATATAATGAAACTAAAGAATAATAAATATAAAAATGATAATTAATACCAAGACAATATATCTAATCTTGAGTTACTGTATTTAGAATTTATAATGCAAGTAGTGGCTTCTATTAAACTACCAACATTAGCTAATAATTTAAGAAAATATTAATATACTAAATCAGTTACTGATCTTGATTATAAAAAAGTTATAAAAAGAAAATTGATGAAATTTTGATTAAAGTTTATAAATCCTCCAATATTTTTAACTAATTTTATAAAAGTTTCTTTGTTTAAAAAAAGATTTAATAGAAATTTATTATCTAAATATAAAAATCTAATCTTTGAAAAATAAAAATCTGGTTTTTTTTTTTAATAATTCTGCAGTAAAATCTGGCTAAATATTCCTTAGATAGAAGTATACACTCAGAATCTGATAAAAAATATTAAGTTAAATTTAATATTTATTAAAATTATTTATAGATTCTTTTTTTTTGTGGTTTAAATGTCAGAACTATAAATTAATGCTAATCAGATACACTATTATATTGAAAACTTTTGTTTACATTTAGTAAATGTTACTAAAAATATTATATTAAATATATACAATCTAAACTATTTTAATGCTAATATTTAATTAGACAAAATTAAAATTTTATTAGATATTAAGTTATTAAGATATTTTGTGAAGGAAGGAACCATAATTAGTTTTTTTATTAATAGACATTTATAATCCGCTAATGGATACTTACAGGCTCTTTTTATATATTTAATAATTTTAAAAGTTCTAATCTATCAATATTAAAATTTATAAAGAGGAAGAGAAATTAAAAAACTAAATTTTATAAAAAAACTAAATTTTAAAATTTTAGCATAGACTGTCGCATATATTTAGATTATGTTGAAATCATAGGAAGAAGATATTTATAATTAGGAGATTAATTTTAAGATTGTAGATGGTTATAATAAGACTTCTAATGTTTATTATAATATTTTTATAGTTAATTAAAATTTAGTAATCTTTAATAACTTATATATTAATATAACCAGTCAGGCCTAGGAAAAATTGGTATTATATTATTAGAGTTTTATATAATTTTATATTAATGTGCTGTTAAGTGAATTATTTGAAATTCAAACTTCTCAGAATTTTATACTAATAAATAATAATAAAAAAAAAAAATTAGATTTATTATTAAAAAAATAAGAAAAAACTAAAAGTGTTTGGTAAAAATCTTTATTTATTTTTTTTTATTCTAATATATAACTTTAGATATATAAATAATTATAATAAAATTTTTTTTTTTAAAATTTGATTGGATGCTAAAAAGTAATTACAGGACTATAAAAAAGTATAATTGGATACTAGAGGTTGTATATAGGACCAAATATTATTAATTTTCTGTAACCTTTTATAACTGGTGGAATAGTTCCAGAACATAAAAGATTATTGAGCCATCTAAGCCATTAGATGGTTCGGATGTCAACAAATTTTTTTGCTGATGTTTTTTATAATTTTTTTGTAAAATGATATCTTTTTATAAAAATTTTATTTAAATATGTATTATATAAATTTTGTGATTTATAAATATCATTAGTTCTACAAAGTTAGTATTAATAAATTTTATAAATTTAAATATAATTATTAATAAAAATTGGCTATAATAAATTAAATAAGTCCTTATATTTAGTTTTTCTAAAATTATTTAAAATAATTAATTAATTTTAGTAATTCCTTCTTTTACATAAGTATTTATTTCCAAGTTTAATATTAATTTTATTATATATTACTCTTAGTTCTTAATAGGATCTTTGTAAATGAATTTGTGGTTTAAAGAAAGTAATTTTGGGGATAATTTTAAAATATATTTTTTTAACTAATCATCTTAAAATAAATATAATATAAAATTATTATAATTTTCTATTTAAATTTTATTTATATCTAAAATATCTTCTAAGAATAAGATGATTTTAAATTTAATAATATTCATACACTATAAAATTATAAAATAAAAGTATAAATTTATAAATAATTAAATCTAAATCTTTACTTAGAATATATATTAGAATATCAGATATAGTATTATTAATATCCTTATTATTTTTTTATTATATAATTTTTTTCTATATTTGAAACTTTTTTTTTAATATTAGATACACTACAAATTTGTTTTTTTAAAAAGGAATAATTATTTTATAAGATAAAATTAATAGTTTTTCTAGTGTTAAAATATTTTGGATAATATAAATTTATTATGTCAATTTTTTACATTATTTTTATTGTTTTTCCAAAGTTTTTGATTAGGTAAATTAGATATATTTAAATTATTCCTTTTTTAATTATTAATAGTCTTTAGCAAAATATCCTAGTTTATTATAATTATAGTAGATAGTTATATTAGATTTTGGTAAACTTTTATATTATTAATAATTAGTAGTATTAAGATTTATTAAAATAAATCCATATCTTTAGTAAATATTATTTTTAGGGTAAAAATTTAAATAATTATTATAAAAATAATATTATCCAATTTTTCCTTATCTTAATATATTATCAAAGTGGTTTCCTTGATAATTTTTTCAGAGTTGATTTGGTTTTTATTAATTTTGTTAAAAAATAGAATTGTTTATTTGTATAGTAAGGTTTTGTATTTTTATATAGGTCATTTCTAAAATTTTAAATTTTTTTTTAATAATTTTAGTATAGATTATTGGCTTAAATCCTTTTCTAGTAAAATTAAAAAGTTGTATATTATTATATTTTACAAATAAAATATAATAATTAAGTTTTTAGAAGTAATTTTGTATTGAATAAATTTAGTATAAGGTGATAATCTTATATTATGTTTTTTCTTTTTTATTTTTATATTTATATTTTTGTTAAAAAAAAATAATAAAGTAATTAATATTAGTAAATATTTTATAAATATCTAAATATGCTTATTTAAATTTTTTATTTTTAAATTTTTTTTTATTATAATTACTTTACTTCTTTAAATAAGTTATAAAAATATGAAAAAGTGGTTCTTCTAAATATATTCCTATAAAATAGATTTTATATTTATTTATAGGAAATTGATTTATATTAAAGAAGTAATAAGTTAAGAGTTGATTAAGAAATTAATCAAGTTTCTTAAATTATTCTCTGAATTTGATTAAATCTTTTAATTTAAATACCTTGTTAGAGTTTTTAGTAGAATTAATTATTTCAACAATTTTTGATAAAATTTCTATAAAATTTTTAATATATTAATTAAAGGAATTTATTGGTAATATTGGTATTTATTCCATAATTACCATTTTTAATTATTATTTTATTTATTTTAAAATTTTTATTACTATATTTAAATTTCTAGTATGCTTTTTTATATATATTAATATTTTATATATTAATATTTCTTTTTTTTAAAGTTTTTTTAAAGTTTTTTTAAGTATTTCTTCTATAATCTATATTTTTATATTAAAAGTGTAGATGTAATTTTGGTTATTAATGTAAGCTTCTTTTATAATAATTTCAAATATTAGCTCAGGAAGTGTAATTATTAATTTTTATTTATTATTAAATTTTTAATATCCTAATATTTATATAATAGTATGTGTTCTTTTATTTAATTATTATTTTTATATTTTATAAAAATAATTATATTCTTTATTTTTATTTTTAATAAATTTTAGATTTAAAGCATCTCCTAATTTTATATTTTTAAAAAAATATTTTTAAATATTTTTAAATATGAGGAGATTTAATATACATATAAGTCTTCTATCTAAACTAAATTAAATTAATTAAAATATTATATCTATAATTTAAGAAAATTATAGTAAATTTACTTTAGCTTTTATTTTTCAATTCTATTATTTAGGTTTTAATTTAAAAAAGTATGCTTATTATAAAAAACAATAAAACTATTGGATAGAAAGTATAATAATAATAAAAATTATAGTGGATTATGAATTTATATTGTATTTAAGTTAATTAATAAAAAATAAAAACTATTTATTAATTCTAATAATAATTTTATATATATAATAATGTTTTATATAAATATCAATAATTGTATGTTTACTTTGTTCGCATTATGATTATGTGAGCCTAACAAGTAGTACTCATTGTTTGTTTCATTTATTATACGAACTTGCAAGTAAGTTATATGATAGATGACTTTTGTATAATAAGAATCTGAATAGGACAAACAAACATAGGTATATGGAAAGTAGGAGTTATATAAGAAATACAGTAAGCAAAGCTGGGAATGACATAATATAAAGTAGAGTACAGGTACTTATACTGCTAAGACCGTAGGTCTGTGACATTATTATTACATCAGCAAAAAAATGTGTTGCCATCCTTACCATCTAATGGCTCAGATGATTGGGACGTTTTTTATACTCTAGTACCATCCTGCTAATAATTAGAGGCTATAGAAGGTTATATATTTCCTATTATCTAATATAATTTTCCTATTATTTTATATAATCTTTCTATAATCCTCTAGCTGCCCTCTAGCATCCAATTCCATTTAAAATAAATTTATTTATTAAAATTATATATATATTCAAGAATATATATTAGAATAAAATAAAAAAAAATAAAACAAAGTTCTTTATCAAATATTTAAAATCTTTTTTTATTCTTTTAATAATAAATCTAACTCTTACTCTTCACTATTACTTACTAGCATAAAATTTTGAGGAATTTTGATTCTAAATAATTTGTTTAATATAATATTAATATAAATTTATATTAGATTTTAGTAGTATAATACTAGTTTCTCCCAAACCTAACTAATTATATTAATATACAAATTATCAAAGATTATTATATTCTTAATTAGCTATAATATTATTTAAACTAACAAATATTAAAAATTTTATATTAATCACTAATAATCTAAAAACTAACTCCCTGATTATAGACATTATCTTCCTATAATTTTAATATAATCTAAATATATGTAATAATTTATACTAAAATTCTGGAATTTAATTCTTTTATCAGATTTAGTTCTTTTATCCCTTTTCTTCTCTGTAAATTCTAGTATTAATACATTAAAATTTTTGAAATTGCTGGATATATAAAAAGAACTTATAAGCATTTATTAATAAATTGTATATATTTATTAACAAAAAGATTAATTATAATTCTTTTTTTTATAAAATATTCTAATAATTTATTATTTAATAATATTTTAATTTTGTTTAATTAAATATTAACATCAAAATAGTTTAAATTGTATGTGTTTAGTATAGTATCCTTAGTAATACTTACTAAATATAAATAAAAATTTTCAATATAATGATATATCTAACTAGTATTAACTTATAATTATGATATCTAAATTACAAAAAAAAAAAAATTTACAAATAGCTTTAATAAAAATTAAACTTAACCTACTATTTATTATTAGATTCTAAGTATATACTTTTATTTAAAGGTTGTTTAGTTAAATTTTATTGTAGAATTATTAAAAAAAAAAACTAAATTTTTATTTTTTAAAAATTACATTTTTATATTTAGATAATAAGTTTTCATTAAATCTTTTTTTAATTAAAAAATTTTTTATAAAACTGGTTAAAAATACTAGGAAGTTAATAGATTTTAATTAAGGCTTTGTTAACCTTTTTTTTATCATATTTTTGTAATTAAGATTAGTAGCTAATTCAGTATATTGATATTTTCTTAAAATAGTAATTAATACTGGTAATCTAATAAAAACTACTTTTTAAATTATAAATTCTAAATACCATAACTCAAAATCAGATATATTATTTTGATATTGGTTATTATTTTTATATTATTTATCCTTTAGTTTTATTATATCAAACAAAACACATTTATAAAAAGATTAAGATAATCTACAAAAGTATAATATAAAAAAAAAATAAAAAATAATAGGAAGTTAAAAAAAAGCTCATATTAATTTAATATTATAAGAAGTTTGTATCAGATTTCAAAAAGCAAATATCCACAGCTAATTGTTTTAAAATTTTAATAGGGTATACCAAGATTAATATTAGTTTTTTGTTGTTATACAATAACCTCCTTATATTCCTGTCAGCCTCCTGTGCTCCTATATAATAACCTTTGGGAGGTTCAGATTTTTTGCTGATGTACAAATAAATTTAGAAATTGAATTATGTAGTCAGCTGATACTTTAACTATTAATATTTGGTTAAGGTAATATATTTTCTTTGTTTTTTATTAGATATAAAAAATTTTTTAGAGAATAGTTTCTAAACTTATTATCATTATTCCCACTAAGGTTATTTTGTATAATATTAATTGTTTTTTGATTTTTAAAATAATAGAAGTAGTTTTTACCTATTTTCTAATAAACTTGATATATTTAGAAGCAAATTCAAGTTTATTAAAAAATATAAACCAAAAATAACTAACCTTCCTGATAGAGTGCGACATGGGTTGGTTTTAACCCAGAAACCAGCGGGTTGGGTCGGTTTGAGAGGGGTCATGGGGAACCGCTGGGTGGTTTGATATGGGTCGTGGGGAACCGCTGGGTGGTTTGATATGGGTCGTGAGAAACCGCTGGGTGGTTTGATATGGGTTGTGGGGAACCGCTGGGTGGTTTTTCTAAAAATCAAAAACCGTCCAAAAACCGACGGTTCCCCGCTTATCGATAAGAATTATCAGATTATGTAATCAAATCACGTGATCACCAAAATTTTTATTATATAATTTTAATTAAAATTTAATAAAAAAAATTAAAAAACTAAATTTGAATTTTTATTTTTTTTTTTTTAATTTAATTTTTATTTTTTT